>PVIU01005862.1:0-107943 GCA_004026605.1 Ondatra zibethicus
TAAGGGCCAAAACTGATTAGCCTACTCCTACAAGTAAATGGATGACACCCTATAAACTTACCAAAGTAAGTTGGGACAATATGAGTCACATGGGTGTATTAAAATCATGTGAGGCAAACCAGGCTTGAGAACTTATTTAACACACCAGACCAAGGCACAGCCGCAACACCCTCAACCAGTCCCATCCAGCGGATATCAGATGATGTAATGATGATGCCCCCTGCCAACCTGGTATCTCACCACTTGGTATATGAGCCAAGGAATGGACAGGTAGAGAATTTCTAATGTACTACCAGCTTCATCTCAGGTAGTCTCCACTTAAGAGATGGCCTACATGAATTTCCACCTGTGGATCTGCCCAGTTGTCCACCTGAACCTGGTTCTCCCTTTGCTTCTATGGCCCCCACATTCATGCACATTGCTTCTGGAGTTCTACTTGTCCCTGTGGCTTAACTTAACCCAGATGCCGAGGCTTGGGCTTGGCTTGACTACGTGACCAGTGCCTCCAACCAGGCTTGTTCACATCTTATCTAAGCACTTGGAACACTCTGCATCTGCACCAACCTCCTGGGTGTCTTCTAGTGACGCCTCTTTGGATCTCCTTGACCCCTGTGGTCATCTCATTGACCTTTTTGCAGCCATTCTGTAGCCAATAGGACTAAATGCAGATATAGATATTCTAATTGTGTGATGTGTGGTGTGCAATCTGAGAGCTACTATTCATAGTTAAGATTGGAGTAAAAGAGCCTGTGTTTGCTCAGCCAGATATCAAAAGAAATCAGTACAGTTGGCAAACTACTGCCAATGAAACTGACATATGTAGCATGAGAATTTGTTGTTATTCTATAAATTCTGACATTGTGGGAAGATGGATGTGTCCATTCATGCATGTGGCATAGCATGCTCCTGACAATACTTCATTTGCTTTCTTGAACACCATTGTTTGAGATGTCTTTGTGAAAACCAGTGTTATCTCTGTAGGCGATCTTGGTTTTATTTGTCCGATTGATATTTCTTGACTTTGAGCCAGCAGCAAAAGCATCCCAGTGTGAGGGCTTCTTTCTTTACCCATGTCTCCTTAATTTTTTTTATCCCCTGCCTCCATAACCTCTTAACTGTTCATTTAATGGACACAAACTAAAAACAAACCATACTTCCTTGGGTTTGCCCTCCACGGTCCCTGAAAGTGGTATATTTATATTATCGCCAACTAGAATTCCAGGAGAAGCTGTGTCTGAAAAGGCTCACTGACTGATTAGAACTCAGTGACGTGGAGAGGTTGGGTGTTGCACGTCCAGAGGCTAATTACCTTATTCTGGGCTAGCTTTACTGCCTCCCTCCACCACAGCCATTTCTTGCCCACCTTGGTGTTGGAACTGACACTGTGTGAATAATAAATTCAAAACATTTTGTAATCCATTGATTTAGCAGGCCACTAACTCTCAAACTAAAATGTCATCAGATAGCATCTGAGGTCTGTAGAAAAGGTCCCTACATCTAGCTGTAACAGCCTCTCTAATGTACAAACTGGTGTATTTTAAAACTGCCTTAAATAGTGACTACTCTGTAAAACTGATACTGCTTCCACATTGGAACATGGAATCAGGGGAAATCTTAATTTGTGTTCTCTGGCCATGGTCATTTAAATTTAGTTCTATAGCAGTGGTTCTCAATCTTCCTCATGCTACTCTTTAATATAGTTCCTCATGCTGTGGTGACCCCTAACCATAAAATTATTTTTTTGTTGCTGCTTCACAATTGTAATTTTTCTGCTGTTATGAATCCTAATGTAAATATCTGATATGTGACCCCTGTGAAGGTTTTGTTCAGTCACCTAAAGAGGGCATGACCCACAGATTGAGGACAAGTATCTAGAGTCAAGTTTTCTTATTCCCTTTAAGATGAAAGCTGCCCCCACCCCTCATCACCACTGTGGAAATGTAGAGACTATTAGCTCAAACTGTGTCCGATTTGGCTGGTGCCATTGCTCCCTGGGTATCTGGAACAGACTCCTTGCTACCAAGTGTTGCTTTCGGTTGGGAGATCAATTAAATTAGTGGACAATTCTAATCTACTAATTCAGCTAACGCTTCTTTTAAGTATTGTATCATTTGGCAAAATGTTTCTGGGCAGTGTGCCTTCATTTACTGAATCACTGTGGCCCCTTCATATTTGATTTAACTATTCTCTGCTTTCTGCCAAACCTACTGACTTGTGTTCATTCGGACCAGTTTACAAAGCACCTGCTTTCCTGGGAAAGGATCTGATTACTGAAACACAGCTACTTCTCATCAAGAAAAGGGCTTACATTTCTTAGCCCACTTCCTGCTTTATCACACTGCAGGTTGATCTTTCTGTTTGTTGTGCTCGGCCCAAATTTCTTCCTTCTCTTTTGTTCTGGAAAGGCCCCACTATGAATAGCTCTCTATTTTCTTCTTTCTCTCCTCTTAAGGCTGATCATGCTGTGCCCAGCCCAGCATCTAGATTGTGCTGTGATATGAATACAATGCATCTAGTTCCTGCTACCATCTCAGGGGAGTCCTTTAGATACAAGGACATTCAGAGTTAGGCCTGTGCTTCCACTCCACTGTCCCTGTCAGCAACTCCTGTACTTTTCTTTTGTTTCTATTCCAGGCACCTTTCTCCCCTTTTCATTAAGGGCTCCTCTTGAGATCCTGAAAGGCAGCACCAGTGGAGGCAGGTTGCTTTCAATCTATTCCTTTGTTCCAAGGACAGCTGGTTCCAGCAACGTCCTCTTAAAAACGGAAATATTCCCACTGGGGAAATCACCTGAAACCCAAAATACTTTCTTGCAAAATGGAAGCAGAACCTACTGTTACTAACTCTGTGATCTTGGGCTGGAAGTAACATTTCTTCACATCTCAGTTTCTGCCTGTGAAAAAGAACAGAGTGGACTAGATTTATTTCTTTATTTTTGGCAAGTGGATAGAATGAGTCTCTTGAAAGCGTTGGAATTTGTCTTTAGAAGAGTGCAAATCTGAAAACATCTATAAAAACTATAAACAAGTCAGGGTCTAACTGACACACTGGAGATCTAAGTCTATTGAGTTAAAAGAATAAAATCATAAGCACAACCTCTAAATTCATTTTGAAGCCTCGTATTCTGAACACCCCTCTTGAGGCTCTTGACCTGATTGAGAATGTCCTCAGCACTTAGGTCTCCCTCAAGCCTCATTTCTGTGAATTGTCAAATGTTTTCTTTCCTACTGGTTAGTCATAAAGGGTCACCTTGGGCAAAGTCACAGAATTGTAATAAGACACTGGAGGAAGTGACCAGCCATTTTTTTTCCTTTTGAAACTTGTTTTTCTCCTGTGACTTTCAAAATTTTGGTAAACTGGATATAACACTAACTTCACCATGTTAAGTATATATTTTGAGATCAGGCTGTGCCCTGCCCTAATTTACCCTATATTGTATAAACTTGTGGTTTTCCAGACATTGTTGTGCCCAATCAGACTCCATTTTAGAAACAGATTTTGACTCCATTTTGAGGATGAAGGATGACTCAGCACCTAGGTGAACACATAAAGGGCAGCCTTTGTCTGGTAACTCCCTTGCAACACAGACTGATAGATAATGCCTTATTTCTGGAAGGGGGTTAAACTATACATTTCTGGCGTGAACTGGGACCATAGAAACTCATGAATTTATTAAAATCATCAAGAAAAGCAGGCATGAAAACGAAAGTATATAACTCCCTTGCCTGCACTCCATAAAGAGGTTAGCACCTATCACAGTGATAGTGATGACCCTGTCATCTGACCTCCCAGGATGTCTATCAGGTGTGTGATTTAAGGGGTTGACAGGCAGAGAACTCCTGACTGTTTCTGTTTTATGGGCTTGGTTGTGGCTCATAGGATGTTATTCCCATTCTATTTCCATGTTGACATGGCCTATTCAGTTGATCCTCCTGTTCACCTACCTAGGCCTGTAAATCCATCCGATTGGACAATTCTTGCCCTTTGCCTCTGTAGCTGGACTCAACACTATGGTTCAATCTGACCCCGCTGCTGCACTCTGCAACAGTAGATACGGTGCCTCTGAAGAAAGCCCATCTGGCTTGTTTTCTCATCCCCACAGAGACTCTATTTTTCTATCAGCTTCTCAGCTTTATCCTTCCAAGATTATCGGAAACTCCTCCAACCTCCTTACCTCTTAAATCCTTCACTGCCATTATATATTTTACATATATACATTTATATATATGTATTTACTGTGTGATGTGTAATGAGTGATCTGTGAGTAGTTACTATTGGAATAAATTAATTTGTATGTGTCTTTGAAGACAGACTCTAAAAAGAAATCACTAACTCAGAATTGAGAATAACAAAGGGTTATTTATTTAGGGGTAGACTCACAGATCACTGTTTGCTTGAACAGGAAAACAGGAACCAAATCTAGCAGCCAGAAGAGAGCACGAGTGTGCTTTACATCAGCATTTATAGTATAAGAGGCCATGCCTGAGTGGGTGGGTAACTTAAAAGCTATTGGCTGAAGGAGTTCCTACAGCACCTCCCCCTTTTGTTTAAATAAGAGAGTTCTAAGCCTAATATAAAATTATATACAATAAGAACAAATATCAAGTATAAAAATTATAATTACAACCAGCATAAACAATATCAAGCAAAAAACATGTGATGAATGTTTCAATAATTATTCTATCTTAAGGAGTCTAAGTCTTATCGCCAAGTCATGAGAGGAAAGTAACTACGACTATCTAGTCTTCAACACCATCAAAGACCTGAGAAGGGAAATAATATGACTTGAGTAAGCAGGAAAAGCAATCAAGCAACTTCCAAAATGTGCAACAAATGACAGAGACAAGTGACTACCTGGGCAATCACCCAAAGTCTCATTTGCAACATTGGAGCAATCAACTTTGGCTAAAGCCTAGAGTAACTGAAGGACCATTTTCTTTCTTTTTTTTAATATATATTTATTTATTATGTATACAATATTCTGTCTATGTGTAAATAAATATGCTACTGTTTATACAATGTATATGTCTAAAACTTCTGTTTTCACAAACCCAAAGAATTCTTGTGAGTTCCAGGGAGCCAAATTGAAGGATCACCTTAAACAGTTCAGATACATCCCTCTCAATTCCCTGGTCCTAAATTTTTTTTTCCTTAACTTTGTCCTCTGTCCTGCCAACACCTTAAATAGGTGAAGGAGACACCAAACATTTCCGTACCACAAACACTGGGCAGGAGCAAAGAGACCAACTATGCCAGGATGTGACCAGCACCCAGCCTTCTCAGGTTTCCCCCAAAGACCTATCCATCTAGTAGGTGTGGAGCTGGTATCCACATGGGCTCCAGATGAAGATGGATGTTAAAAAGAAATCCTACATTTACTTAGAATTGAATATAATAAAGGGTTATTTATTTAGAGGTAGACTCACAGATCACAGTCTCTGCACAAATGGGGAAACGAACTGAATCCAGCAGCCAGAAGAGAGAGGGAGTGCATGCTTTACATCAGCATTTATAGTATAAGAGGCCACGCCCAAGTGCATGGGTAACTGAAAGTCTACTAGCTGAAGGAGTTCCTACAGCATGCCTTCACCAAGGCTGTCAAGGAAAGTGGTAATTTGTTTGCAATGAAAGCTCCATACCTTATAAATATATTTTTAATAAATTCTGACAATACAGAAAATTATGTGTTTCTCTGTGATTCTGACATTGCATGTTAATGACAATCTTGTTTAGTGTCATTATGTACAAGCAAAGTGTTGTCTAAACATTACCACTATCTATTTCTGGAATTCTTCTGTCTTATAAAATTGAAATACTGTATCTGTTTCTCATGAGGATGGAGGGTTCCTGTTGCAGACTCTTGGTTTCATAAATTAAATAATTTATGGACAATCTTAGAAGGGGCTGTGAGGGTGGTTTTATTGGGGGTTAGAAACAAAATGACAGGTCAGGAGAAAGAAAGAAAGCTCAGTAGTGGAAGTCTGTGTATTTCTGCAAAGGAAGAATGTTGGGGGTATATAAATACATAATATCATTACATTAGTTACTTGTTTTATTGCTGCAATAAAATACCTGATAAAAGCAACTGAAGTAGGTCAGGCAAGATTTTACTCTGGCTCATCATTTGAGGTTATAGTCCACCCACCCTGCTAGGGAGGTCACGGCGATAGGAGATTGATGATGTAGTTGGTGGCATTGCATTCAAAATTGGGAAGCAGAGAGAGAACATTGCTGTGTACAGCTTACAAGTTTCTTTTTGTTCTGTTTAGAGCCTCAGTCCATGCAATGGTGCCACCCACAAATAAGACAAGAGACAGAGCTTCTGACTTGATAATCCTTGACAGGCATGCTCAGAAGCTAACCTAGTCTAGATAATCTGCCACAGGAATGCCCAGAGTTAACCAAACACCGTTCTTCATAAGTGTGCTCAGAGGCTTGTCTCCCAGGTAATTCTAGATTTTGTCAAACTGACAATATTAACCATCTCAATAAATCACAGTCATATTTTAGCTCCAGGCTGGTCTTTTTTAGGTTCTAAAACAGGTCTTCACCTTTAATACATGAAGCCCTGACTTTTTCTTTACTATTGAATCACTTTCTACCTACATCTTAAAGAATGTCCTTTTGAAAATGAAATTGATTGCTCAATGGTTAAGAGCACTGGTTGATCTTCCAGAGGCCCTGGATTTGGTTCCCTGTACCCACATAATGGCTCACAACCATCTGTAGATCCAGTTCTAGGTGATCCAAAATGCTGTTCTGACTTCCATGGGCATCAAGCATGCAAGTGGTGCACAAACATACATGCAGGCAAAACACTCAAACACATAAAAATAAAATAATAAAAATAAACTATTGTTTGAAAAGGAAATGAAAATGTAAGATCAATGTGAGGTGCATTGTTCAAGTCTATGGATGAGACAAGTATAGTGACATTTCATTTGTATTTTAATAAATAAAGCTTGCCTAAAGATTAGAGAGTAAAACAGCCCCACTGGTCAGCCTTACAGATCAGGTAGTGGTAACACACCCCTTTAATCTCAGTAGCCACACTAGTTGCCATAGAAACCAGGCAGTGCTTGCCTTTAATCCCAGTGGTACACACCTTTAGGCCTGTCTTAATCCCAGTCCTAGAGAGGATTATAAAATGGGAGGAGACAGCTCTCATTCTGAGATACCTGGTTACAGAATCACCATTTTGGACTGAGGTAGAGGTATGAGCCAGTGGCTGGCTGTTTTGCTTTTCAGACCTTCAGTTTGAATTCCAATTTCTCTAAGTTTTTAGTAATCATGCATCATACAAGTCTGACAAGAGTTAAAGTTGAATGTCATAAATGTTTTTCTGTTAAGCATGGTCTTGTTTGAGATACCATTCAGAAAAGAAGCACTGTCTCTATCTAGATGTTCTTCATAGCAATGTATTTTTGTTTTCCATTGTGCTGACATTTATGATTTTTAGCCACTAAAATGTAAGCCAAATCTGGGCTGAGAGACTCCCTTTTCTTCCCATGCTCTTTAACTTCCCTGTATTTCTAGCTTGTACAAATTCTGTCTTCTGTTTCTATGAATTTACTATTCTAAAATCTTCACATACTACAAGTAAAGCAGACATGGGGAAAGGGGAATGCTTACTGAGGGTAAACAGGCTTTTTAGGTGGGCTTTTACTCAAGAGTTAAAATGCCAGAAGTCATTGGTCACACAAAACTTCTGCCAGGTTTGCCACTGATGGCTTCCACCAAGCCAGTGGAAATTTGAAATATGAATTTCATGCAGAACAGGAGGCTGAGTTTAGAGAGAACTTTTTAAAAATTGATTTGTTGAGCTCTACATTTTTCTCTGCTCTCCTCCCTGCCTCTCCTCTCTCCTTCAACCCCCTCCCAAGGCCCCCATGCTCCCAATTTACTAAGGAGTTCTTGTCTTTTTCAACTACCCATGTAAAGAGAGGACTTTTATTATAGAGTTATAGGTGTAGGGGGTTATTTAAGAGAAAGAAGGGAGGCAGAGTTGCTGTGTAGCTGGACTGGCCCTGCACAAATGGGTTATTATTGAATTGCTTTTCTAGGGGCCATTAAAGGTCTTACAGCAGAAACTGGGTTGAGGTATGGGGGAGTGTTCATTCCAGTTGATTCATTCAGGAGGTGTCTGAATACCCCTCAATTTCAGCCACAGCCTAACATATGGCTTTCAAGAAGTAAGGTTTATCTAGGAAGAGTAAAAACAGAAGAACACAAGAATCCAGAACAGGAACCAGAGGACCCTTCTGGCCTTCCTAGCTTCAAGTCAGGACAGAACCAAGATCAGAAGCAGTTTCTGGACAAGGACAAGAAACTTTTGAGGTTTTTGTCTCAATTGTTCACCACTTTCTATCTCCTAATCTCATCAGAACCACAGGACTTGTTATTTTTGTGAGAGGTGATTCTACTTATCACAATACAGTGAAGGTTTGTTGATACTGTAGCATTTCCACAATTCAGTTTTAAGGCTGAATAATATTTCATTACATATACAGGCCACATTTTGTTTACCCATCATCTGTGAATAGAAATTGCATTTCTTCTACATGAGGCTGTTTGAAAAATACTGCTGAGAACAAAGGTTTACAAGGATCCACTTGAGTTATTGCCTTCAGTTCTTTTAAGTATATACCCAGAAGTGATATCGCTAAATCAAATAATTACATGTTTATACTTTTGAAAGGAAGCCATATTTATGTCCATAGTGACTACACCATTTTACACTCCCTTTAAAAGGACAAAAGTACTGTCTTGTAATTTCTTTACATCATTGCTAAAATGTGTTATTTTATATTAACTTCGATGGTTGACTTCTAATGGGTGTAAAATACTGACATGCTGTGTTCTGGGAAGCCAACCCAAGGTCTTACACATGCAAACACTGTACCATTGAGCTCTTTCTCCAGAGTATTATTTTTGTTTTTGGTTTTTGAGACAGGGTTTCTCTGTAGCTTTGGAGACTATTCTGGAACTAGCTCTTGTAGACTAGGCTGGCCTCTAACTCATAGAGATCTGCCTGCCTCTGCCTCCCGAGTGCTGGGATTTAAGGCGTGCACCACCACTGCCCAGCTTTTCTCCAGATTTTTATTGTGACTTTGGTGTACATTTATTTAATGACTAGTCATGTATAATAATAACATCTCTTTGTGTGCTTATTTGCTATTTGTATGACATTTTTGGAGAAATTCTAGACAATTTTTCTCTTTTTCTTGTGCCCTATGTTTGGGTGAAAGCCTCACTCCATCCCCTGGCATTCATATACCCAAAGAGCCTGGAATGTTCGGGTGGAGGCTCCACCCCAAGACCCCTTCCCCCCAGGAGTTGCCTCAGTCCAGACTCTGCCCCTGAGAAAGCCCACCAAATGATTTCCCCTCCCCAGAGATGCTCTAGGCCACTCCCACAGGGTATTTAAACTGCCCCTCAGAAAACAAGTGCTTTTTTGGTCTTCCTTTCCAGTCTCCTCTCTGGAGAGCTGGAAAACCATCCAAGAGCATTTGTATTTATTAAACCTGGGCTTAGCTAATTTGGTTTGATTTTGTCTGATTTGAATTATTGCATCAGTGGAGAGTTTTATTGGGGTGCAGAAACTTTTCGCCCTACCCCCAAATTCATATGTTAAAACCCAAACCCTCATGTGATGGCAAGCTGGAGGTGAGCCCTTGGGAGCTTATGAGTCTTTGTTAAACACAAGGGCTGGCAAGAATGATCAGCAAGAAAAGGATCAAATGCCAAACCCTGTTACCTGAGTATTATGCCTGGGATCCAAAGATTCGATGTAGCGTATCAACTCATTCAAAGTTGCCTTTTGCATCTATTGGAGCACTGAACACACACACACACACACACACACACACACACACACACACACACACACAAAATGTCAAAATGTAAGCTCTATGAATAAATGTAAATCTGGAAGGTGATGGACCTCAAAGCAGAATTATACTGTGGTGTGAGCTAACCACATGGTTTTTAACTGACTGGAGATACCAGAGAAGGCTTTTCTGAAGAGGTAACCTTAGAATCTTTGAAGGTAGGACAGGTTAGAAGAAACTCATACAAAAGTGGGACAGAACGGTACTTCAAGCAAAAACTAAAACTGTGCAAAGGGCATGTATTAGAAAGATACACAGGGAAAGTCAGAGCTTCAAATAACACCAGAGCGAGTGGTGTACAGTGGTATGCAGTGGTATACAGTGGTGTACAGTGGTATACAGTGGTATACAGTGGTATACAGTGGTATGCAGTGGTATGCAGTAGTATACAGTGACTCACTTATGTGGGAACACAGTGAGAGGAGTTAGAGAAAGGGCCCATCTGTGTCTGGAACAGAATCTTCAGTGCTGTCTCAAATTCAAAATCATGGGAAGCACTGAGTATTTCAAACAGTGGAACATGGAGGGGTGATATAATAATATCTGAGCTACACTTTACAATCTTGTGCTGGTTTCTTGTGGTCAACCAGTCTGAAGGGGCATATGTGTGTATGTAAATCCACAATTTAGGCAGTCAAATAACCCAAGCAAGCAAAATTTGTTGTTTTAGAGGTTGAGACTAGCATGGCTCTGGAGGATAAGGATTGAGGAATTGTATAAAAGAGACATGGTAGGGATAAAAGTGATAGTGTTTGTCAGTGCTAGGTTTGGAGAGGCATGAATTTGTACTTTGGAAAGGCATGAACATCCTTCCAGGGTTTGTTCAGCACCTCCCCATGATATTCAGATTAAAGAAGACTTGTCAGTGAGCTCAAGAGGCCTCTGTGAAGTTAAAGAGCTGAGTCTGGATTTGAGAAGGAGGAACTGGAGACATGATCACGTAGGGTGTTTGCTGTCAAGATTCAGTGACGTCAAATACAAAGATAGGATTGGAGGATGCGAATGACGACCACAGTCTTTAGTAGGACTGTTTAAGTGAACTGTCCCTCCTACCGCTGGGATTTAGAAAACACATAGTACAGCAATCCACTTTCATAAAAATCTCTTTCCAAATAAGATTAGGTCTTTTATGATTCATGACTTTAAATCTCACTCTCAGCAGAAATGACTTACTTCGACATCAACAGGCAGCTTATTTGTTTATCCAATTAGAATGTTAACTCACCATTTGTCACAGAGCATCTTCCTATGAAAAGTGGGTATGAGATGTAGCTCAGTTGGCAAAGTGCTTGCCTAGCATGGACAAGGTCTTGGGTTCCATCATCAGCACACAAGGTCCTGTACACCTATAATCTTAGCACTTATAAGTGAGGTGTGTGGGAGGATCGGGAGCTCAAGGTCATACTCAATTACGTAATGAGTTAGAGGCTAGCTTGAAAAGAAAAGAAAAGGCTGGGAAGTCCTCAAGTAGTTAGAGATATAGACTTTTTGAGGATCAAACTTCTTGGGCCTATGTGATATCTGAAACTGCTATAAATAAAAAGCATTATTAGATTACGAATATTGGCTCTAGGAGAGGAGAGTTTCCGAGAATCATTTTGTCATTTGAAAGTTAACATGATGTAACTGTTTCAATCTATCCAAGAGACATACAAGATTACCTTCACAAATTAATATAAGACTTAACACTTTTTTTTAAAAAAAAAACTACTATGGTTAAGTCTTAGTTGCATTTTTAGGCTAGCCAATTAACAGACTTCTCCCCACAACCCTTGGAGAATCCTGAATTTCAAGTCCAGGTAACATGGAAAATTATCTACAGTAACAAACAACATTTTATAGAAATTACTAGAATTGCATTTTACTTACAGACTCAGCAGGCTCAGGGTCCAAACTTCACCACTGAGATTACATTCAGTTGGAGTGCAAGCAAAGGCCAGTTATGTTGAAAATAGGGAAAGAGATGCTACTAGCATGAAAGCCATGTAAAGATCTCAGGAAACCCCATGTGTGTGCTAGACCACTAAAGAATGTTTCTTTTCATACTGGAAGTAACCATTGTTTTTTTTTTCATTCTTTATATTTCAGCTTTTTTTGGGGGGGCACCACCCAGTTCCCAAATAAATCACACATGGAGGGTTATTCTTAGTTATGAATGCCTGACCTTTGCTTGGCTTGTTTATGGTCAATTTTTCTTAAACTATTCTGACTTCCTTTTCTTACTTATGAATATCTTACTTTCACTCTTACTCTGTTCCTGGGAGGTAGCTGGCCCCTAACGTCCTCCTCTCCTTTTTCTATCTTGCTCTTTCTCTTCCTTGTTTCTTCTTTTTATACTCTCTGCCTGACAGTTCCACCTATCCTTGTTCCTGCCTCTCTATTGGCCATTCAGCTCTTTATTAGACCATCAGGTGTTTTAGACAGGCAAAGAATCACTGCTTCACAGAGTTAAACAAATGTAGCATAAACAAAGGCAACATGTCCTTACATCATTAAACAAATGTTCCACAGCATAAACAAAAGAACACACCTTAAAATAATATTCCCTAACAAGTAACTACTGCCTGGAATGATATATCTATGCACTATGACTGTCATGATTAGGTTATGTGACTTTACATGATGGAAAATGGCTGAGCATGACAACAATATTACTTTGAATTTACATGGCATTCTTCATTGAGGGCTTTCTATCATTAACTAATTAAACCTCACAGTCTGTGAAGAAAACACACACAATCTTCATTTTCAATGGGAATGACTATGTAGTGGTAATGGAAGTCACAAAATAATCCCACACCAGTTCAGAATTATAAACAATAAAAGGGTTATTTATTGAAGGGAAAACTTACAGATGACTGTCCTAGATAACAGTCCTGCACAAACAGGAACAGAGCCTAGCAGCCGGAAGCAGGAGCAGGAAGCAAGAGAGGGAGTGCACACTTTACAGCTACTTTCACAGTATAAGAGACCACGCCCAAGTAGGCTGGTATTTTAAAGGCTATTGGCTGAAGGAGCGGAATGTGCTCCCACAGCAATGTAGGGTTGTGTCTTAGAGTCACCCCTAACTGGAAGGAGAAAGAAAACTGGAGAGAAACAGAAAGTGGCTCTAACATGGAGACCAGGGCCTTTTTAATACATCACATTGTCAGGCCTTGCTCTCCCTGCCACTAGAGGGTGAGAGCTAAGTTTCACACAGTCTCAGAAAATTAATTTTCATTCACAATCTGTCTTGGTCTTGTCACTAAGTAGGTTGTTTACAAAATGAAATTCTGTTTCTGTATTAATATCCCATTGCATTTCTTTCTATGGCACTTTGTAGAGGCATGAACTACTTACTAGATAATCCCTTAACTTGAAATTCATAATTTAATTGTGTTTAATATATTTACAACTGTAGTAATGAGGGGCTCGGGCTGCGTTCCCGGTGCCAGGCCCCTTGTTCTGTCCCACCTGGCTCCCGGTGCGTACCCGAAATAATTACACCGAAACTATATTCATTTAAATACTGCCTGGCCCATTATCTCCAGCCCCTTACTGGCTAACTCTCACATATTATTTTAGCCCATCTCCATTAATGTGTATCGCCACTTGAGTTGTGGCTTACCGGCATGAGTCTAACCAGTGTCCATCTTGTGCTGGAGAAGCATGGCGTCTGGTCCACTGCCTTCTCTCTCACAGCATTCCCTTCTATCTACTCTGCCCATCTAAGGGCTGCCCTATCAAAAGGCCAAGGCAGTTTTCTTTATTCATTAATGGTAATCACAGCACACAGAGGGGACTCCCAAATCATCCCTGAGGACACTCCTACACCATACAACTATGTACTACCATCACCACTGGCAATTTGAGAACATCTTCATTTCAAAAGAAATCCCTTTCTCTTGGGAAGTGTCACTCTATTTCCCCAATGAAGCCAGAATCCAATTAACAACTATACTCTGTCTCTATTCATTTGCCTAACTGGTCATTTCACAACATGTAATCACATATGGCGGGGTGTGTGTGTGTGTGTGTGTGTGTGTGTGTGTGTGTGTGTGTGTGTGTGTTGTGTAGGCCAGAGGTCAATGTTGAGTGTCTTCTCCAGTAACGTTTCACCTCATTTTTTTAACACAGGGTCTCTTACTGAATTTGGACTTAATGATTTAACTAGGCTGGCTGGCAGCAAGCCAGGAGTCAGCATCTCTACTCCTCCAATGCTGAGGTTGCAAGTGCACTCCAGGGGGCCTGATTTTTACTGGGGGCTGGGAGATTTGAACTCATATTCCCAGGCTTGCATTTTACGCATTAAGCCTTTTCCCCAGTCAAAAATATATAGGGTTTTATAACTGGCTTCTTTACTAAGCATGTTTTCACTTAGTATGTATCAGCTCCTCATTCACTTTTTTTTTTTTTTTTTGAGACAGGTCACTATATAGCCCTAACAGTTCTGGAACTCACTATATATATTAGGCTGGCCTCAAACTCACAGAGTCTGCCTGACTCTACCTTGTGAATGCAGGATTAAAGTTTATGCACCACCACACCTGGAACCTCCTTAGCTGTTAAAATTTTATCATACTTGTTGTATAGGTATAATTTATTCTTTCTACCCATCCATTGTTTATAGATTCAAAAATTAATGGACATTTGCTTGTTCTCCCCTTCAGGATCTTATGAATAGATCTACTATGACAATTTGTATATAGGTTTCATGACTACATATGCTTTCATTTTGATGTAACATACCTAGAAGTTAGGGGTGGTGATCTTATACTAGATTCTGTAACTGATAATACCAGATTGACTTTTTGAGGATCTTTTGACTGTTTTTCAGAATGGCTGCAACATTTTACATTTTCATCAACAGAGTAAGGGATTTGCAAGTCCTCCCCATCCTTGTCAAAAATTGCTCTTCTCTGACTCACTGGCATCTACAATAGTCATACTGTGTAATCATCACTTACCTAATTCCTGAGCACTCCTTTCAAGTGAAAAAGAAGGCAGTCGGCTCACTCCCTGACTTCCCTATCTACCCACTCCTTTACTGTCAACAATTTGTTTTCCAGATCTCTGAGTTTGCCTTTTCTAGATATTCAAAACTGTTTCGGACTGAGATGGGTTTGCCTATAATCCCCAATTTCACATGTTAAACTCCTAATCCCTAACAGGTCTGTCTTTATACAAAGGGACACAGAGGAGTTGATTATAGTACAATGAGGTCACAAAGGTAACACTAAGACTCACCAGAGAGGTCTCTCTCTCCTCTCCTCTCCTCTCCTCTCCTCTCCTCTCCTCTCCTCTCCTCTCCTCTCCTCTCCTCTCCCGTCCTCTCCTGTCCCCTCCCCTCCCCTCCCTTCCCCTCCCGTCCCCTCCCCCCTCTCTCTACATGCACTGAGGGAAGGTTAGGAAGACACTCTCACTACTCTCTGTGCCTTCTCTGGTACTTCTCAGCTTCCAGAACTGGGAGAATACTCTTTGTTTAAGCCACCCAGTATATGGGACATCAGCCTGAATTAGTGAAGTACAGCAGTAAGGCTTTCATGACTTTCTCCCCCAAAACCATAGCATTGCAGAGGTCTCATCCCTGCTATGTTAAGCTACTGCTTCAATCCTTATTTCAGGCGAATGACATCCCATCAGATGGGCAATCTATATTTTATCTATTCCTTAATGGATGATAGATACTTATTTCAGTTTTGTAAACAGTAATGATGAAAAAGTGTTTTACTCTGTTATGTCACAGTCCTCCACAATCTTAGAGCAACACATTGGAAGACCTTCAGTGGAGACCTGAAACCTCAGACAAAACTGACTCTTATTTATTTGTACCAGTGTTTCTTCTACTGTAACTTTGATATCTATAAATTTCTGATAGACTTTAACTCATAAACTGTATCTGATAGACTTTAACTCATAAACTGAGAATAGTAATAAATTAACAAAAATGAAAAAAACATTAATTAATAACAATATATTCAAGGAAGCTATGTGAATGTGGTCTCTCTCATAATATTTCCTGAACGTACTTACCCTTCTTCTGATGATGTAAAAGGATAAGGTACACACATGCATGATGAAATGACATAAGGTGAACGACACAGACTTCCTGATAAAATGTTATGCGATTACATAAGGGTTACTTGACCACAAGCATGTGATAGCACAATAGTTTGCCCTATAAACTAGGCAGCTACTAGTACTGAGTGGGAAGGCAACATACCTGGTGTGGAGCTGGTAGACAAAGGGGCACCTCACATATTGGGTGGGATGGAACAGAGCTGTATGATATTTCATTGTGCTTCTCAAAACAATGAGAAATATAGAATTTATTAATTATTTTGGCATCGAAGACATAAAAACACAGACAAGGCATGCTTGTATATATTTAGGAGTAGAATTAGGCTGCATGGTAATTCTAGGTTTACAGTTCTGACTATTTTCCATAATCCTCCACCACTTTATATTTTCAAAAGGAATGTCTCAGGTTTCTAGTTTTTCAAAATATTCACCAGCAATACTATATCTCTCCTTTTTTGATGCAGCTATAGTATAATTCTGTTTTGTTGACTCATTTTGGGCCTTCCCATGTTTTTGTTGGTCATTTATGTATCTTCTTGGAGAAAAGTCTGTTCTGATCTTTTTCCCATTTTTGTCCTGTTTTTAAGTTGAATTCTTGAATTCATTTTATTGTTGTGTTTTAAGAATTTGAAAAATAAATTCAGGACAATAGATCTCCATGTGACATATGATTTGCAAATATTTTCTAATGTTCTGTGGACTGTCTTTTCATTTTCATGATAATGTCTTCAAAAACACACAAAAAATTTGAGGGCTAGTCAGTCCTGTTCATTACTTGTAATTTTGATACTATATATAAGGAAACAATTCTTAGTTCACAATCATAAATATTTATAGTTGATATTTTTCCTAATATTGTTATAGTTTAGTTCATGCAATTAGTTCTTTGGCATATTTTGGACAATTATCCATATAATATAAGTTATGATTACCCATTCCTCCCCATGTGGATACTTAGTTATCCCATTTGTTGAAAAAACTACTCTTTTTCAAAGAATTGTATTGATGCACTGGTTCATATAGATAATTAATTATAGTTGTATCTATTTCTGTATCTATAATTAAGAACCATTTGTACTAAAGTACAATGGAAACAAGATTCAAATTCATGTGGTTCTGCTTTTGGAAATGTAAAGATTATATTTTGTTCCAATCCTTCCAATTCAAAATGGTATAAAATATTTTTCAGCTTTCTGTTTTGTGTTGGGAGGATAAGCTAGCATTTTATGCTGCTTTTAAAAATCAAATATTGTGTGAATTTATGGCATGAAGTTATGGTGCTTGATTTGGATAATTCATAAGTGGGGAATGAAGCCTCAGGCTTCAACCATTTTTTCTTCTTAGTGACCACTATTATTAATAAATTGTGACCTTTATTATTAAATAACATATATTGGCATTTGGGTAACTTTTTGAAAGACACATAGAACACAAGCTTGCCAGAGAGACAAATACCTTCTACATATCTGTTGGATTGAGCCTCTTTTGTTTAACAGTCTTTATTGTTCACTCTTCTTATATATTGTTTTCATAAATAAATTAGGATTCCAATTAATTGTTGAGAAGGATATTCTCCCAAAGCCAACAATGTTGTTGGAAGGCCAGATAGAAAATATTTAGAAACGAGAAGGATATTCTCCCAAAGCCAACAATGTTGTTGGAAGGCCAGATAGAAAATATTTAGAAACTAGCAGCAACCTCCTTATCCTTTTCTTCTTCCCAAGTAATATGACCTCATTCAATTTCTCACTTACTTTGTGTCTTCCGCATTGTGATGGTATGGTTTTCTCTGGTAGGAATTCCTTCATGCTACTTTTTGGGCTCATATATTTTCTATTTATCAAATATTCAACTGAAGTTTCACTTTTTACACCACACACACACACACCTCTGCAGCACTGTTCTTCCTTATGGGGACAAGAAACATCATAAGGTCAGTTCCTTTATCTTACTTACTATTTGGTGTGACTTTGGATCGGTACTTGAATTTTAAAATTTGGTCTTTTGCCAAGAAAAAAAAGAATGCGTTATCTATTTTGATTGACATCCCCTCCCTTCCTAGTGTGATTGAAAAGATCGGTACCCACACTTCCCCCCCAAAAAAACCCAAACCAACCAACCAAACAAACAAACAAAAAAACGCTCTCTAAAATGCAAATCATTTTATAAATTTACTTGTGTCATTGCTCTATCGCTCTACTATCGTTTATAATTTCCTTTCGTTGAGCTCGATTACAGTGCATGTTAGAAAAATCAATTTGGAAAGCCTTCAAATAGAATCTTCCCAAGGAGTTCCCTTTTCCTTTTTTGTCTTTTCATCTCTTATTTCCTCCCCTGCCCCCTCCTCCTTTTGTGCCTTGCTTGCTTACATCTGAGGTCAGGTATCCCAGAGGCTGCAGAACTTCGCAGTTACACTTTACAGCTTGAGAGTCATTTAATAATCAGAAAGAATTGGAAGGGAAACTTTATAAAACAAAACCCAAACTCTAGAAGCCATACATTCAGATTGTTAAGGTCTGAACAAATCCATCTTAGAGGGAGAGGAGACTTCGGCTGTTGCAAGCGACTATGCTCCCGCTTCAGAGCCCGCGCCTGAAAGCCGGAACTCTCTACTAAGGAGCGTTGGGGGCGTGTCCGGAACGCCTGCAGGGAGCCTGGCTGAGCCAGGACTACAACTCCCGACATGCACGCTGGCGGAAGAGGCCTCTTCCTCCTCTTGACACTTTTATACATTCCGGCTTCTTAGAGCCAAGATTGCGGTCTAAGGAATGAGCAGTAGAACTTATAGAGACCGCACCCTTATGTGGTGGCAGAAGCACTGAAAACATTTCACCTAATGATCTTTACTTAGTGGGTGTCTAGCTTAGACATCGCGGAACCTCTGTTGCTATTGGCTGAGTTTCCGGGGGACATTAATTATGGCTGGAGGCTGGCGCGCGACAGTTTAATTCTCCGGTCGCGGCAGATTGTGGCGACAAGATGGTTCTGGCTGGGCTCATCCGGAAGCTTGGTAACTGTCTTTGTTGCCCAGGGTCGGAGGAGCCCTCGGGTCTTGGCGTGGTGGTGCTGGGTTCCGCCGGCGGGGTCGCGCGGGCACCACTCCTAGTCCCTGCAGCCCGCGGACCGTGCTCATACTGTGTGGTCCTCGGCCGCTTCTAACGCACCTGCGGCCTCCTGAACACTTAGTTCACTTGGTTTCACCCCGGATTGTCTCCAAAGTAAACCATGCGCATTTAGAATAAGTTACGGGTGGGTGGTCTCTTCAGAATTGGGAGATAAAATTACTTTGTGTCAACTTCTCTGACAGGTCATCAGCTGGTGGAGATCAGGGAACGCGCCCTCAAAAGTATCCTGTGCAAGATCGAGCACAATTTGATCTGCTATGCTGACCTGATTCAGGAAAGGTTGCTTTTTCTCCATTTGCTCGAATGGTTCAATTTCCCATCTGTCCCAATGAAAGAGGAGGTTCTGAACTTGTTAAGCAGATTGGTTAAGGTAACATTTTGGAATAAATCAGCCAGGGTCAAAAGTAAATGAATCATTTATTGAAAGACGTAAGATTTAAAATAATTTTGCAAACAACCAGAGAGGTTGAATTTTAATTCACTTGGGTAGATATTGCTTGTCATTTGTCATAATAGCCTAATATCATATTGTACTGAACATTGAAGTAGAACAACTAAATTCTCATATCTTCTATTTCTGATTATTTGTTGCCCGTTTTCCTTCATTTTTCTGATATCTATGTTTAATTTAGACGTTTAAGTATTAAAAGAAACACATTTAAATATGTTAAATTAACATTGCATGTAATACCATTCCATTAAAAACAACAGTTTCCGTTCCTGTACCTGCCTTAAGAGCAATTTAGTTGTGATGACCAATGTTAGTAAAAGTTCAATTTTTTTTTTCTGTCTTTAAATCACTCTTCTCCTGGGGGAATTCTAGTGACTTTGGTATCTTGATTTACAGTAAGGATAGGAGAAAGTGTCAGTACAGAAAAGTAACTTACTTTATTTATAAAAGAAAGACTTGGAAGTAGAAGGGAACCTATAAGGCAGGGTCCTATCAGTGTGTGGTGTGTGTGTTGGGCAGACAAAGTACAATGATGAATATGTATAACAGTGTCATAATGAAACCCATTTTCTAAGGTGGAACTGTTTAACAATAAAACATTTAAAAATAAAAGAGGAATTGGTAGTGTGTATTTTTAGTGCTCAGAGTACTGGCTTCTTTCTCTTAAGATGTCTCTTCCTTAAGTTTGTCTTTTTTACTTTATGTTTGATTCATGAAGAGTTGTTTACTCTAGAGCACAGCAATGCAGAATTTGTTTTTCAAAACAGAAAATTTGATACACCAAAATAACCATGTTTTGATTGTGGTAGAATGAAGTTCAGGACATTTCTATGTTCATGGCTATTCTCAAGACTTTTTCTTTTACTGTAGTATCCCCCAGCAGCCCAACACCTGATTGATCTTGGTGCAGTAGAGTTCTTATCTAAGCTCCGTCCAAATGTGGAACCAACCATACAGGCCGAGATTGATGGCATTCTCGATGGACTTTTTGTTCTTCCTTCAGAAGTTCCTGTACTATGTTTTGTCCCTTACCAAACTGATCAAATTGGTAACTGTTTTTCTGTATTCAATTTTGTTAATATTTTGCCGTGTATTTTCTTTAAAATCTTTATTACATTTGAGTGTGTGTGTGTGTTGTCTCTGTGTATGTATCTATGTGAACAGTAATTTCTTTTTTCTTGTTTTGAAAGATACAGTAATCAGAGAACAAGCTAGATTGCTTTTTTGTTTTTCTGTTTCTTTTTGTTTTAATAATCGGTGAAAGATTGAGAGAAAATAATATAATTTAAATTGAATTTTATTTTAGCAGGTTAATTGATAGCATAGTAATTAATGTGTTTTCTTTTCAGAACTGTCACAACAACGTGAAGTGTTAACAGGATATTTTCCCCAAGATAAAAGTAATATCCAGCAGATAGAAGTACCACCAGGGCCAGTGGGTATGTATATATAGGGAAGTTTTTGATTGGTGAATAAAAGGTCAATGGATTCTTTTTTCTTGCTCTGAAGATATTTTGTGGTCAGTCTGGAAAGCTTTAGCATGGAATTTAGTGTTTCAACTGCTTTGTCCTAGCTGAGGTTTTGAGTCTGAGTGGTCAGGTTTTATACTTTTCTAAATGTATTGAGTCACTGTAGGCAGGTGATGATACTGTCATTAGAACTTAGTGTTTGTTGAACATAGGTTCTTACTATTCATTCTCCAGCTTATGAAATGGTACCATCAATCCTGTTGTTCCACTTGGAGACTCAGGGTCAGCCTACTTTCCTTTTCATCACCATTTATCTACTAGCCAGTTGACCTAGGATTGGGGCATTCCGGTTCAGAGTTCTCTTTCCAGAAGTCTCGCTTCCAGGTCCCTGTGTGTGGTTGTCCTCTTGGGTTTCCGCTCTTGTACTTCGGTTGTAGAGACCTTCTTGATGATTCTTTGTAGTAACTTACGTTAGTTTGTTTTCTGTTGCTGTGATAAACACCATGACCAAAAACAGTGTGGGAGGAAAGGGTTATTTCATCTTACAGCTTATAGATATTATTTGCACACTGTCATGTTTGATCCTTTGACATCTAAAGTTTTGCTATTCTTTTAATAGGAAACCCGACTATGAAGTGGCTGAAGTTTTCTGTATTTCCTTGGCTACCTCTGACCACAACAGATAGACATGTTCTCTCCTCCAATGAAAGGTACAGTTCTGATGTAGCACAGGTCTTTTTGGTTCTTTGTAGCCATAAAAATCTGATCGTTAACACAATGCATTGTCATCTGGAAATGGTAACAAGTGTTGAAAAAAGGTACAATTTTCAGTATTCCAAAAAAGAAAACCAGAATATTATTGTCCATCTTTATCTTTTAGCAGTCTACAAGTCCTTTTTTTCCCCTCCCAGCCTCGGCTGGCCTCAAACTTACTACTTATAGACAAGGATGACCTTGACCTACTTACTCCTCCCTCCACTTTGTTCCTCTCCTATGCTGTGGTAATAAACGACTCAATCCAGTTTCTCTTTGTGGTTGGAATCTTACATAGTCTTTCATAACATGCTTTCTCTTTTTGTATAGATTAATTTCCCATTTCCTGTGCTCTTCATAGAGAACAATGAAAAAATTAAATATAAATAATCTTTTTGATAGAATATATTTTAAAATATGGGCTCTATTAAAAGAAAAACTTGCCGCTGTTGAGAAGGTTAGAGATAACTGCACTGATCTTATCTAGTGTATACTGATTTTATTACTTTCAGAAATAGAGGGCTGATATATAAGTTTGCAGAGTTTTGTTTGTTGTTTTTGTTTTTTAAGGTTTGTTTTCAGGACTGACTATAGTGGGATGCACTTTTAATACAAGTATTCTTTAGAAATAGACAGGTGGATCTCTGCGAGTTTGAGGCCAGCCAGGGAAACATGTTGAGACCCTGTCTTAAAAATTAAACAAAAAGAAAGTTTTATTTGTATTTTTAGTTATGCCAGAAGAGTCCAGAAGAGGGCGTCTGATCCCTTGGAGCTGGATAATGTGGCTGTGGGATATGAACCTGGGTCCTCTACAAGAGCAGCATGTACTCTCGACTACCGAGTTCTCTCTCTAATCCCAGAGAGTGTTTTTAATATCCACATTCATTTGGTACAATTTCATTGAAATTACAATAAATGGTTTGCCTCTTGATAAGGTGTGAATTTAGATGAAAAATCACATTTGAAAGAGTTAAGGCAAGATACAGGTGATTTCTGATAATGCTGCCATCATTTTCTTAGGGGAAAGCATTGAAGAGGTGGTGCCCACCTTAGAAAGGGTTGGGGTGCTTTATTAGTTGTGAGTTAGCACCTAAGGAAGAGGTGGACTCACTCAGCTGAGTTCTTGAGGTAGATTGTGTACAGTTGCTACACATTTGTGAGGGACGTGGGATAGAGAAGATGACTAGATTACCACTATACAGGCTTTTAGTTTTTCTTTTAATTAGAAAGTTATGTTTGACTTCACCATTCCCGTTTGGTAGAACTATGATAGTTTCCACACTCAATGGTTATTGTGATGTAGTTCCTATTCTAGAGTATGGTCTGGTGGAGGATCAAAACCATCAAGCAGTCACGGTATTATAAAATGTAGGTATGGAAGAAGCTCCTCTTCAGAGTCCACTACGCAAAGATGGAGTATGCTTTTTTCCCCCAGGAAGAGTGATGCCGCTGCTAAATCTAAGGTGTAATGGAGGCATTATGCCATTAGCTGACTTAGGCAGGTGTAGGTGGACTCTTTCTGACGTCTCACTTTGTTGTCTCAGCTCTTTGAGAAGTAGTAACCACAACCTGATCTGGAATACATGTGAACTTCTGAAGGACGTGATCATGCAAGACTTTCCTGCTGAGATTTTCCTTCAGAGACCGAAGATTGTTCAGGTAAGCCCTTGTAATTGCTTTATGTTTTTAAAACAAACAATTTATCTCACCACAAATTAGCAAATTGCACAGCATAGTAATAGAAGAAAATTTGTATTAATATATTTAAAAAAATGAACTATTGAGTTATTTAAACTACTTTCTCTCTAAAAAAGAGAGATACTTTATCTGGATACTTCTTTTAGTGGACAGTAGTTTTTACCAACTTTGTCTATCTCAAATTGTCATTTTTGGATTATCTTTTTTAAATTTAAAGTTTTAAATTTCTCGTTGTGTGTCTTGACACACATACCAAAGTGTGCATGTGGAGGTCAGAAGACGGCTTTATAGAGTTGACTCTCCCTCCACCTTGATGTGGGTTCTAGGGGTCAAGCTTAGGTCACCAGGTTGCATGGTAAATGTCTTCTCCCATTGAGTCATCTCACCAGACCTGTTTGTGGAGTTTTAAGGGAGACAGAAGCATTAGAAGTTAGAGATGGGCAGCAGTGACCTTTGAGTATTTTATGTTTAGGACATACTGCTGGAGAAGTCTGTTATCAGTGAGCAATATTGACTAACCCTTTCCCTTTGTGCAGTCTCTTGCTTCTCCAGTGGAGAGAGATCCAGGTGGGGATTATGATGTATCTATAGCATCTAGTAATCTCTGAGGGCCCTTGGTCCTTACTCAGACTGAGTGGACCCCAGCGATTATCAGTGGGGGCACCTTCCATCACTGATGGCAAACAGAAACAGATAAAGCTGTTCTTTACCAAAGCCCGAAAAGTGCTTCAGCTGTGGGAGGTGCAAAGGACTTGCTGTGATTCTGTGTGCTGTGTAGTAGAATGGGACTTTCCTTCTCCTAGACTGGGGCTTTTTCAGATATTAGATATAGGAAATACTCCTTTAGTCATGCTTTTTATTATTTTCATTTTTTTTATTTTATGCATAAAGGTGTTTTGTCTGCATGTGTGTTTATATACCACATATGTGCCTGGTGCTCACGGATGTCAGAAGTGGGCATCAGGTCCCCTGGAACTGGAGTTATGGATGGCTGTGAACCATTATATGGGTACTGGAAATTGAACCCAGGTTCTTTATAAGAACAACATGTGCTCTTAACTGGTGAGCCATCTCACCAGCCCTAGTTAGCTTTTACAAACTGTTCTTGAGGTGAGGTCTGGCTTTGTTTCCTAGGCTGGTCTCAGACTTATATGGGCTCAAGTGTACTGACAACCTGAGTACCTGATGCTGCAGCAGACATGCGGTACACTTTCTGGAGTTGATTTCTTCCTTTTACTTTATGTGAATTTTAGGCATCAAACTCAGGGTGTCAGGCTTGTGTGGCAAGAGTTTTAGCTCTATGGCCCTAGTTTTTTATTTTATCAAAATTTGCAACCTTGCTTCTTTGATTATTCACCTTAAATATTTCCTTATTTAAGTCCTGCATCCTCTTTTCTTTTTGCATGTAGTTCTCAAAATATTAATTTAAAAAAAAATTAGGTCTTGTTATATATGACCTGGGACTTGCTGTGCAGACCGGATTGCTGCCTTAAAGTTGTGGTGATCCTCCTGCCTCTGCCTCCCAAGTGCTGGAATCCCGGGCCTGACCACCAAGCCTAACTACATCGCTCTTTGGAGTTGAGCTCTCTGTGACTGCTTTCACTCTCCTTTCCAGGGCCTCTTGTGTCTGGTGAAGCTGGCCTTTGGGGGAGATGGGAAGCATCGTGTGGCATTACAGTCGGTGTCCTGTTTGCAGCAGCTGTGCACGTGTTTAAGAAACAGACTCAACTTTTACCGAGACCCCAACCTTTTCTCAAATAAACAAGGTACTTTATCTGTTCACAGATAGTGGAATTCTTTATCTTCTTCTGAGAACTGTCCACTGTACTTGAAAGTTTACTGTGTATGCATTTCACAGTACAAATTCCAACTCTTTAAATATTATCAGATCCCTGAATAGAAATAGGTAAATCACAGAACACCATGATACCCCTGACTCCCCCCGCCACCCCCCCCCCACTTTTTAAAAGAAAGCATAGTTTGAGTTAACTAAGAAAAAGACTCTCATAAAGATTTAGGTGTGGGCACTAAGAAAGCAGGAGGCGCACGTATAGACATTGAAGTACAGTAGCACACATCCAAAGGTTGGTGCCAGCTTAAAGAGATTTGCTTCAAGGGTTTTAACAGTAGCTATGTATGTGATGTCGGTGGCTTTTGAAGTTACTTTACTCAAAGGATTTAATAAAAATATTAGGTAAAAGTATTTCAGTATACTTATTTTTATCTGAAGAACTTTTTTTTCCTAAATGAGTTTATCAGGTGTTTTATGAGGTGCGTCGTGTGGGTTTACAGGCTCACATGTCAGGAAAGGCCAATGGAGTTCTACCTATAGGTGGTCAGGTCATTCATGGGTCATAACTTTCTGGGACTTTTCTCAGAAAAGGGAATACATAGTCCTTTGCAGATGGTTTAAAATTATTTTTTAAAGATTAATTTTCATTATTATTAATAATACATATTTTGTGTCTACATGTGGGTATGTGCACGTAAGTGCAGGTGCCTGAGGAAGCCAGAGGTGTTGGATCCCCAGGAGCTGGAGTTACAGACACAGGTGATCCTCCTGATGTGGGTGCTGGGAACCAAACCTGGGTGCTGAGGAAGATCAGCAAGTGTGCTTCATTGCTCAACTGTGCGGTGTCCTGGGTAAACCTGGGTGCTGAGGAAGATCAGCAAGTGTGCTTCATTGCTCAACTGTGCAGTGTCCTGGCTGCTCCCACCTCTCATATCTCCTTTCCTAACCCTTTCCGTTTCTGCTGTGTTTCCCTTCTGAGACTTCTGGCTTTTCATCTTAGGATGGTGTAGCAGAAGTTCCATTATCTGAAGCTTCTTTGTGGTGAATTTACTTGCTCAGGCATTTGCAGATGCTTTTTTCTTTATCCCCAGATTCTCCATCCTTATGGGGCTGGGGATTAGGAGCCAGACTGTGACAATCCATGTGGGACTTAGGGAATTTTAATACAAGTATATGTTGTGTTAACAAATTGTTTTGTTTGAAAAACACTGATTTGTATTTTAGTAAAACCACGTTTATGCTTTTTGAGTTGTAGCATATGTACATGTGCTGGCAGCAACAGGCTTTTCATAGGAAAAGTGTCACCTAGTGGACAGATGGGGTACAGGGTGGCATAGGCAGAAGTCTCGGCAAGACTTCTGTGAGGTGAATACAAAACTCCAGTCATTGGTTTTACAGTCCGTTTACGTGAGTGCTTCACTCATCCTCTGTACGTGAGTGCTTGTACTTTGCACTGCAATTACTGTAGACTGAGGCTATGGGCTCTCGTTATACTTGTGGGATATGGAGTTTTGCAAGTGATCCCAGAGAGGTTGGCCACCATGCTTTATCAGAGAAAACGTTCTAGTATTAATAGAAATGGTCTCTGAAGGTAAACTGTGTATGCGTATGTTCGTCTGTATCTCCCACTATATCCGGCCGATAGACCAGCCTCTGGGTAGATTGCACTGATGGAGCAGCCCAATCCTTAGTCTTTTATTTCAGACAGCTGAGGAAGATAATGGAAATCAGGTTTGTTTCTAACAAGAAGTGTTCAAAAGGAAATAAAAATATGATGTGACAGAACAGGACGCCACTCTTTTTAGATGGATGGTTGCCTTCCTCTTAAAGTGTTACAGGGAGAGTATTCCAGGGGAAGACTAGAGCCCAAGGCGGCAAGTGGCTAATGTGCTTGAGCAGGGCAAACTAGGAGTGGGAGAGCACGGGGTCCTGAGCCAGGTGCCAGGAAGTGAGGTGAGGTGAGAGGTTACAGGGTAAGCATTTCATAGTTTTTGAAGTGCTGTGAGAAATGCGAGGTGCTAATTCTTTCCCCTTATAAATCTATCCTCTATCAGTGTATCTATGTATCTAGCATGTGTTTATTATTGTCTTTAGCTGTTTGCAAATACACACGTGTTATAGAATGCAATTATGTCTTCTTTTACTATCCTGTGTGTTATCTATAGATATATGTGAATACATTTATTTATTTATTTATTTCATTTTCTTGTGACAGGATCTCATTATGTAGCTCTTGCTGTCCTAAAACTCACTGTGTACATGAAGCTGGCCTTGAACTCATATTGATCTCTGCCTCCCTGTCTCTGTCTCCGTCTCCCGAGTTCTGGGAATAAAGACATGTGCTACCATGCCTGGCTCACATGCATTTGTAACATAAATGTAATTATGGCTTGTTAAAAAAGTATGCACTATGCATTTAATGCTCACAGTTTTACAGCTCTCTGTAGACATTGTTTGTTACCCCGAAGGAGGCATTAAGTAACAACTCCCCATTTCTTCTTTCCCTGACGCCACTGTTAACCTCTAATTTTATTGAGAATTTTGTCTATTCTAGATATATGTGAGATTATACAGAATTTGTTGTTTTGTGTCTGGTTCATTTTCTTTATAATATTTTAACACCGTGTGTGTTATACCATGTATCAGTATTTTATTTCTTCCTATTGCTGAATAGTTTTCCATTGTGTTTGTGCCATATTTGTTTATGCATTCATCTCTTTAGGACCCTGTATGTTGTATCTAACTTGAGTCTTGTGCCAGTGAACAGTATCCTACATGTGTTTGTTTGGGTCTTTTGTGTGTGTAGGAATGGAGCTGAAGATCATACGCTAGGTCTTTCTTTAGCTTGGCAAGTCTCCAAGCCCTTCATGGTAGCTGCAGTATTTCCCTTTTCTACAAGCACTGCATAAAGCTTGAGCATATCATAGTTACTCATGCTCTTGTTCTTTATCGTAACATTTCATAGGTGCCAAGTGGTTTATTGCTGTCCTTTTTATTTGCATCTCCGAACACTAATGATGAGTGACAAACTCACTAGTGATTTTTTATGTGCTGTTTGTTATTTTTTGTCTTCTTTGGAGAAATGGCTATTAATATCCTTGCTCATTTTCAGCTAGTTCTTTGTTTACTGTTGAGTTTTAGGAGTTATTAATATATTCAAAATATTAAACCCTTACTAGATATATACTTTGCAAATATTTTTACCACACTGTTTTTTGTCTTTAGGCTTTCTTGTAATATATTTTGATGAACAAAAGTTTTAAAGTGATAAAGTCAGTTTATCTATTTTACTTGGTTGTTTATGTTTTTGATTTTAATATCTAAGAATCCATTTCCTTGAAGATTTTCTAATGGCTGGGAGGAGTATTTATGCCTCTAGCTCATATTTAGATTGATGTTTCATTTTGTTTAGTGTTTGAATGTGCTTCAAGCCCCTGCTTTGAGAGCTTAAAGCTCGGAGGTGTTACCTAGTATCGTTCTGCTTCACAGTCTTGAAGTCTCTACCCAGAGTTTCTTAAAGTCATGTCAGGAATGTGTTGTGTGAATATTTGTTGGAAAGGTTGACTTTCTCTTTGAATTTTGTCCCTGCAGAATCATTCTGTCTCGTGTTAATTTTTGCGGAAGACTGGTGGATATAATCCATATTATCAGAAGCCTGTTTCTACTAAGGGGTAATTATATTTCTTTATTTCTCCAGATACAATCTCCCAGAACTCTTCTTTGTCCTACTGTCATGAAGCAAGAGGTACTTTCCGCTCCCCACACCCGTCCCCAGGAGGTAGCAGCCCTCGGCCTTCTGTGGCTGGGCGCACAGGCCAGCGGCCGCGAGGAGACGGTCAGGACTGGGATGCGGTGTCTTCCAGGTGACTGGCACTGTGTTCTTGTTTGTATTTTATGTGGTGAGAATTGTTCCTTTCTGTCTTCTCTTGAATTATTGCGCGGTGTGCAGTCCTGTGAGAGTCACCAGCTTTCATAGTTTTGTTCTCATGATCTGCAGGTTAACAAATGTTGCCTTGAAACTCTGCAGTCAGTATGCATTTATGTTTTCTCACTGGCTCTCTGTTACCAAACCAGCATGACGGCATGTGTGTGTGTGTGTGTGTGTGTGTGTGTGTGTGTGTGTGCGGATGTTTGTGTGTGTGCATGCGGGCGTGTGTTTGCGTGTGTGTGTGTGCGTTTGTGTATGTGCATGCGGGCGTGTGTTTGCGTGTGTGTGTGTGTGTGTGTGTGTGTCTGTGTGTGTGTGCGTTTGTGTGTGTGCGTGTGCGCGGATGTTTGTGTGTGTGCATGCGGGCGTGTGTTTGCGTGTGTGTGTGTGTGCGTGTGTGTGAGGCTGAGATAGGGCTAGTATGCTCTGCAAATGTGTGGCGGTCAGAGGACAACTTTGTGGGTTTTACTCTCTTCTTAACCTTACCATGTGTTTTGGGGGTTAACTCAGGTTATCAGACTTTCCTGGTAAGTGCCTTTATCCATGAAGCTGTCTCTCAATACCTTAAATTACTTAAATTTTTAAATGGTATTTTTATACACATTTTCGTAAGTCTAACCATAATTTAAAATTGTATTTGGAAAGGAATAGTTAGAGAATATTTTTTAAATGGAAACTCTTTCAAGGGCATCATTTGTGTGAATGCAGAGTTTTCATATGTTCACTTGAAGGGATGGGATTGGATTTCTGAGTTAATTTATCCTAGGCCATAAGTATTGTAAGACGGCAGTCTTCTCTTGCTTGTCGTCCTACATAATGTTCAGTGAGGTGTCTGTGTCTTGGCTTGGTTGATGTTGCTGCTGCCCTACAGGCTCACACAGATTCAGGTGCTCATGAGCATGGTGCTAGTACCACATGTTTTACATTCTTGACCTCTTAGTGACCTTCAGTGATATAATAGGATAGGCATTGTTATTATTGCCATTATTACAGAAAAGCCTGCATTTCCAAGGGGTTGAAACCACTTGCTAAGGAGTAGAGTTGGGGCTGTGTGTGGCAGGAGAGTGCAGTGCTCATGCTGATCTGGACTGATGACTTACAGATTTTTTTGACTTAGATTTTTTTTTTTTTTACCTTGCTATAAGACATACTTTACTGCCTTGTTCTATATGTGTGAACAGCACCCTCACAGGGTCTGTCAGACATGAGAGAAATTTGGGTGATTTACATCCATATTTTGGGATGCTTGGCATCTTGAAGCTAAGACATAAGGAAATAGGCATAAAATCTGGGCAGTTTTAACTGTTCTAATATCATATCTCAATGATAGTTGTGAATAACAGAAATCAGAATTTTGAGGACCTAAGGTAAGAATTTTTTAATGGAGAAACCCCTCTCAGAATCATTATATGATGTTGATTATATGCTAATAAAGTAGCCCATTCCCCATGGTGTCTTGGACATTGGCACTTAGAGCTGTAGCCGAGCATCACAGAGGCCCTCAGCGAGGGTGAGCTGGCTCCACCCTCAGGACCTGCTCCCTTCAGTGCTTTGCTGTAAGCCTACACATTGTGTCTTAGAAGTGAGGGCTGTTGCTGCTATGGAATGTGGTGTTTCAGAATCATCAGTATGAAAATCAATGTGTAAATAAATAGATTTTTCGCTTCATGTTCAAGTTTTCTTTTGTGGTAATGAAGTTCATAGTCTAGTACATGATAGGTAAGTGCTGTGTCATTGAGCTGCACCCCAAGCTCCTTCATGTATAGTCTTATGCTGTCTCTATGGAATTTAGTGTAATTTGTCAGAATTGTTACATGAATCAGTGTGACTGTGAGTTGTGTGTGTTCTGCTGTGCAGCAGGGAACAGCGGGTCTGTTGGAGCATTGCTTCCTTAACTCAGGGTCTGCCTTTGTTTACTTTCCAGCGGAAGTAGTACACATGCTCATGTGAACTCTAGGATGTCTGTACATTCTCCTTTGGATGTGGCACACGTAGATCTGCCGGAGCTGGAAACGGAGGACGCCCTGGAGCTGCAGTTCCAGCAGCTCAGTCTTCCTCAGTTCTGCATCTCCATCCTGGAGGCAGCAGTTCCTCTGCTAAGAGCAGGTGAGCGTGTCCGGAACCCCCTTTCTTACAGTTTGTGTTTATGTGTCTCCTATGGCTCACTGGCTCCTTCTCTTTCATATTAAGGTTTTTGGTATCTATTTTTACTTATCTCTCCTATGAAATTAATAAACTTCTCTCCTATTTTTACTTTACTAAATGTGGGTGCCATGCTAATATTCAAATAGAATATTTTCTTCTATTGATTGAATTTTATTATCAAGGGCTTCTTCTGTATTTTTAATATATGAACACTAACTATAAAATTTATGTGAAAAAAGTTAAGAAAGATACATTAAGACCAACAAAAAACAATCACTCTTGCTCTTTAGTCGCTGTCTGAGATACTCTCTGTTGCTCACTTTCAACATTCATGTCTTTTAAAGAAAGATTTATTTATTTTTATGTGTATGGCTGTTTGTGCTTGGTGTCCATGGAGACCAGAAAGGGGCATCAGATCCCCTTGAATGAATAAAAAGGGGTTATAAACACGGATGCTGGGAATCAAACCTGAGTCCTTTTCAAGAGCAGCCAGTGCTCTTAACTTCTGAGCCATCTCTCCAGCTGAATTTGTATCTTATAAGCCAGGAAATGGTAACCAAACCCCGTAGCTAGATTCCTAACCTTTATACTTTATAATCTTTGTTTGTTTGTTTTGTTTCTTGACACAGGGTTTCTCTGTGTAACAGTCCTGGAACTAGCTCTTGTAGACCAGACTGGCCTCGAACTCATAGAGATCTGCCTGTTTCGGCCTCTTGAGTGCTGGGATTAAAGGCATGCACCACCACCCCCTGACTATTATAACGTATTTTTCTGTAAAACAACTCCCAAATATTCTGGGTCACAATTTACTCATGTGTACTAGGTATGCTTTTCCTAAAGAGTGGTAACAGTGACAAGATGACTCATCTCTACCAGAGTCTGTTAATGAAGCCCTATGTAGAGTCCCTGTAATGAAGCCCTATGTAGAGTCCCTGCCTGCTCAGTTGCTGGTATATTGGTACTTGATTTCATGAGGGTTATAGCCTGTATCTGTCAACAATCCACTTTCTTATTCAGCAGTGGCAGTTAGTATTTTTGTCCTCACGTTTTCAAAGGAGGAAGCTAGGGCTTCAGATGATTTTAGACTTACTTAATGTCAGATGACCAACGCCAGGGCCTTGACCAAAAGCTCTAAATGTGGGGTCCCTGCTTTTCAACTTTTTTCAATGTAAACAAAGTACTGGATGCAGTAATGATTTTTATTCTGTAAGTCTTTACGTTCCCCTTCAGTTTTGGAAATTGAACCAGGTTTTTATGATTTCTCGGGAAGTACTCATGCCTTGTCAAGTTAAAAATATAAATGAGTTTTGCCTTTGTTAGTTTAATTATAAAAAAAATCCCACACTACTAGTTAAAATTTTAAGATTTTTCTGTTTTTGTTCTTTTCCTCCTTGGAGGTAATGGAGGAAAGTAGAACAGAGGTGTAAATTTGGGAAGCACTTATGCCTTGGGCAAACCCTACCCCTTTTCTTGCCACAGTGGGGATTTGGCTCCAGGAGTGTGAGTGCACACTTTCACGTGCCGACAGTGCTGTGTGATGGGAGAGGTGAACTTTGGCATCATCAAGTGTTTTTGTTTATTCGTCTGGTATATCAGGAAGAACAGTTTTAGACTTAATGATTTTCCATTTAACCTTTCTTTAATTTGTTGTAAAAAGTCAGATTGATAATTATAAAGCTATATCTTGCACATAAAAATTTCTAAATGTTCCCTTGCCCTTTTGCAGTAAATAATTGCATAATTTGTAATTGTTCAGCATTGTAAGAGGTGCAGAGAGAGTTTGCTCCAGCTGTTAATGAAAAAATGAATGTAGATCTCTGTGATTCAGGAGTTTGTTTAACTAATAATTCATTAGGAATTAACCTTTAAGGTGAAGGATAGGATAATCTAATTTGAAAATTTGCCTCACTCAGAATTTTGGAAATGCTTTTGTTTTCAGTCTCACCTAAGAAAAGAGATTAATGGTTTCTTATAGGAGAGTGTTGGTGTGTTCTTTTGAGATGGTCTGGTAATGTGACCAAGAACAGGTTATGTAAAGTAGTGCTGGTATCAAAGGTGTGGTGTACCACCATGTCTAGTTAGCACAGCATGTCTCGGGATGTTTGTGGGTAGTGGTGTTTTTGTTTGTTTGTCTTTTAGACAGAGTCTCAGGGGTCCCAGCCTGGACTTAAACTTACTACATAGCTCAAGAACTATAGTGATATTTTATTTGTGTTTTAATAAGGAAAGCTTGCCTGAAGATCAGAAGGGCAAAGCTAAGCCACTAGATGTCAGGCAGTGGTGGCACACATCATTTCATCCCAGGATTTGGGAGACAAAGGGAGATGGATCTCTGAGTTCAAGACCACCCTGGGCTACACAAGATCAATGCAGAACCAAATCCAGGTGATGGTGGCTCATGCATTTCATCCCAGTACTAGAGAGTCACACGCCTTTAATCCCAGCACTAGAGGGAATATAAAATGGGAGGAGAGAGAGGCTTAGTTTGCTTAGTCTATGGTCGCCCAGCCTGGGTTAGAGGTAAGACTTCTCTAGTGGCTTGACTGCTTTTCTTTTCTGGCTTTTGGGTTGAACCCCAGTATCTGACTCTGGGTTTTATTATTTGTGCTTCATTGAACTTCTGGTCTTGCCATCACCTCTTGAGTAATGGGATCTGAGGTTGCCTTACCACACTGGTGTTGGCCATGCTGGGAAAGAAACCAGGGCCTCAAGCAAGCGCCCAGCCAATTTAGCTACATTCTCAGCATTGGATGGTATTTCTTATAATTTGTTTAGTATACATACGATCGTGTGGATAGACATTTATTCTCTTAGTTTCTGTCGTACAGAATTAACTTTCTATGTGACTCTTAGGTATAAAAATACTCATGTATGACAAAACTTAAAGCTTGTATTGCTAGACAGAAGTGATTAGAGTGCATTCTCTAAATTTGCTTGTTTTGTTGCATATAATGTGTAACATGGATAGACTCTGAGTTTGAAATTGGTTAAATCTGTTTCATGCTATTTTTATTTCTACTTTTGAGTAACTTTTCCACTTATGAGTCCATTTGGTTTGTTGTATTGAGATTGTGACATCCTCATTCATCTTGCCAGCAGTTTTAAAAATGTCAGAGATAGGGAAATAGGACTTTGGGATCATGCCTAGCTAGAGGGTCCAAGAGATTATCTAAAAATTGAGTGACTTTTGCCTCCTTGCCTTTCTCCTGTTTCTATATCTAGGTAGCCGAGAAATGATAATTAGAGTTTTGGAACTACTTGCAGAGGACCTGATGCTCATTGGACAAGCAATTTCACCTGACATCTGGGATGATAGCAGCCTCTTTGCTATAGATGTGGTGAGAATAATCTTCTTTAGGGTATAGTAGGTTTTACTTTCTGGCAAAATGGCTTATTTTATACGCATCTAAATGAATCTTTTCCTCAGTGGTTTGTTTCACATTAATAGAAACAAATCTGTGGAGAACAATAAGAGGCCACTTGGGTATGATGGTTTTCACACTGTCCTTCCTTTCTATAACAGAAGTATGATATCTAATTTAAAGATTCACCAGTTGTATTGCTATTTTCTGATTTTAAGTTTTTCTTATACTTTTTCTCATAGAGTGTTAGTTTATAGCAAGAGCAAAATAATTAACTTTAATTGTTAGTATTTATAAAATAGCTTCAGAATAGCAATATTGCTACCATGGAACAATTCAGATATCTCAGTGTTTTCCAGCAGTTCTTTCTGACTTAGGGTAAATTTAAACCTTAGGACATACAGTTGAAATATTGTACCTTAAAGTTACTTGAAAGAATTCCTTTTTTTCCTTACAATTTTAAGAAAAAAGTTATATAAGAAACTTAGTTTATTTTCAAAAAAGGTAAAAATATAACTCATAAAAATGTAACTCAGATTTCTCTCCATGAGATTTCTTACATTAATGTCATTGTAATGAATTTTAAAGAAAAGTGTTCGATTGGTCCTAGTATCTAGAAATACAACAGAATGTTCTGTATTGATCTTTTACCTTGTGACGTTGTTGAACTTGCTGATCCTCAGAGGCTTTTTTCTCTCATTGTTTTGGTTTTGGTAATTTCTTTATGATTTTCTTTCTATAGAATCATACTATTTGTGAATAAACAGTGTTAGGATGTTATCTATGAATAAAGACAGCTTTATTTCTGTTTAGTCAGTTTAGATATTCTTTAATTTCTTTTTGTTGCCCCATTGCTCTGGCTACAACATTGAGAACAATGGGAGTGGATGTGCTGTGTCTTTAAGGATTAGATACAGTCTGAGTTCTTATGTGCTCGTTTGAAGTGGGAGGAAGTTCTCTGTATTCCTCAATTTGATGGGTATTTTTTCTCTTCTTTTGTCTTGAACAGATGTTGGATTTTGTCCTAGCTTTTTCTGTGCCTTATATAAATGATCTTTTTAAAAAATAGATATTATTCACTTGTTTTTCTGTTTATTTTTATATTTGAGACACAGTCTTGCTAGATATTCCAGTTTGGCCTTGACCTTGAAGATTGCCTTCTTCAGCCTTCCTAGTGCTGAGATTATAGGTGTGCATCCTCATGCCTGGCTGGATGCCATACTGTGTGTCTTCCTTTTTAATGCATTTGTCCTTGTGGAATTACAGTCTGTTCTAACAAGTGGCTAAGTTATTTGCAGAGCAGTCTCAATTCACTGAGGCCTATTTAGAGTTTTGCTAGAAAGGGTCTCATAACGTTGAACACTTTTGTCTTCCAATGGACATCTGGCAGTGTCTAGAAACATTTTACGTCTCATAGTTGGAGTGGTAGTGGCATCTAGTAGACAGAAGCTAGGACAGGTCTTCATAAGAAATATGTTTTTAGCTGAAGGTGTCAATAGTATCAAGAGTGAAAAACTATAGTCCTAGAGTATCCTCCTTATATAGGTCTAGATTCTACTCAAAGTGAGATGTGGCCCCTCTGGGTCTCCGATTGGATGTCATCAGTGACTTCTAATGACTTCCATTGGTTGAGACTTGAATTTTTAGTGTCCTGTCTGCACCCTGGGATTTGTTCATGTCGAATCTCAGTGGTTAGATTTGGCCAACATTTATACAGTTTGCAGCTGTAACTCAAAACACGCATCTCAGCAGGGAATGGTAGAACTCTGTTTGACTTCCAGACTTCTTTCTGTGCAATACGCTCATGTGTAGTCTTTTGGCTGTAGTTTCTTACAATCTCAGTTTCCACATCATTTCCATCTTCTTAAAGCAGTCTGACTGTCAGACTCCATGGACCCCTTTGTCTATGTTTTTGCTACAGTAATTGCTTGCAGGCACTGTACGGCCTTCTCTTCTTGTTTTTCTTTCCTTTGACATGACAGTTTTGTGCTTTTAAGATAAGTTGTTTAGTGTTTTGTAAATGTTGGGGAATCAAACGCAGAACCTTGAATGTGCTGGGCATGTTCTGTCCACCTAGTAACTACAAGCCCTTCTGATGACTTGTAGTTACTGAATTTTCTTTGTTACTGTGTTGACAGAGGTTTCTGTCCTGCCTGGCCCCACAGCCATTCAGTCCCAAAGAAACACACAGAGGCCTACATCAATTATAAACTGGTTAGCCTATTAGCTCAGGCTTTCTTATTAACTTAACTCTTACATCTTAAATTAACCCATAATTCTTGTCTGTGTTAGCCACAGGGCTTGGTACCTTCTATCAGTGAGTTATTCTCATCTTGGGTCCTCTGCGTCTGGGTGACGACTGCAGACTGAGCCTTTCCTCTTCTCAGAATTCTCCTATTCTGGTTGCCTTACCTATACTTCCTGTCTGGCCAATCAGTATTTTATTAAACCAATACAAGGGACAAATTTTTGCATGGTACAAGACCATTGTCCCACAGCATTATTGTGATTATGTCTGTCTATATTTAATAAAGATTTGTTTGGGCTGTTAGAAAATGGACTGTTAGTAATCCTTGGGAATAGAAGTCAGAACATAAAAACACAAGTAAAATACATATAATGCAGATATTTACATAATAAACACTTGCATATTAATTAGCTTTCTGTTACTAATGCTTGAGATAATTAACTTGTCAAAAAAAAAGTTTATTTAGACATACAGTTTTGGCACTGCCTGCTCTTCCAAAGGTCCTGAGTTCAATTCCCAGCAACCACATGGTGGCTCACAGCCATCTGTAATGAGATCTGGTGCCCTCTTAAGGAAGAGACCTAATCAGTTGTCCTCATCAACTTAGACTATGAAAGCCAATATTGACAGGTTCAACAGAACCTCCATATAGGGGCTGCCCACACATGTGTCAGCATTGCCAGGGCATAAATTTCATTCATTCATTCAGCCCAGTTGCTTTGGGTTTCAAGTAAGTGTATGTGATAGCAATGGTGGTCTTTTTATGATGTTAATCTGCATACCTCATGGCCAGAAAGCAAAAAGAAAGGGAAGGAGGCAAAGGGTCCTTCAGCCCTCTTCAAATAAAAACCTCCAGGGACTTAAGGATATTCCATCTGGGCTCTGCCTCCTGATAACTTCACTCTGGAGACCAAGCCTTTAGCACTCAGACATTGGAGGCCATTAAACTCCTAACTATAACAGCACTGTGTATACAAATATTTATGGTGTTTTTTTTTAATGATACATGTGTCTTGAAAAGATAAATTAGTGACTTATAGGTATAATATGTTTTTAAACTCTTCAATTTATGATTATAGCTTCTGTTTTTGAGACAGAGTCTCATGTATTCTAGGCTGGCTTCCCTCCTTGCTGAAATTCCTTGTAGTGAAAATGATGCTGACCTTGTGGTCCTCTTGTCTCCACTTCCCAAATGATGGGATTACAAGCATGAGATACCTTGCCAAGGCACTAAATTTAGAGCTTCCTGCATGTTGAACAATCATACACCCAACTGAATTACATCTCTGGTACCTGATAAAATAACTTCTTTAAAAGTTATGCTCCTTCATAGTACTTTTTTTTTAAAAAGTAGATCCCCCCCCCACACATATTGAAGGCTTTCGGCAAGTGATTTTATCTTTAGAAATGTGAGGAATGGATTATCAGCTTTTTCTTAAATTAGCTTGAAGATTCTTGGCCAGAACATTTATCTGTGAAAGTTAGTCATTCACTTTTACTTCTGGTTGCTGATCTTTTGTTACTCAATGAATTTTTTTTTTTTAACTTTAAAGGTTAAATCTGCTATACAAGTACCAGTTGCTACATAAGAAATGCTAAGGTCAAATATTAGTACTTGAAAGTTTACGTGGTTACTTAATAATAAATACCTTCTTGATAAAAGCTATTTTATTCAGTGTTAGATTAAAAGAGGAAAAAACCTGAAATTTCTTTTTGTTCCTACTTTGGCCAAATTTAATATAAAAGAGAATATTGTTGTTAAGTCATTAAAGGGGTAACACAATGTACTGTTATCACTTTAGAGATTAAGTACTTAAGGATATGTAATCATATTTCAAGATAGTTCTAAATAGTTCAGTCGTGTCTTACATTCTGTAATTCAGTTTTGTTAAGCACAGCATAATGAATCTTCCCATAGAATTGAGTACTTTTATTCATTTGAAGTAAATAGAGAAAATTATTTTTGTTAAAATGGAAAAATTATTGCTAAGCATTTGCTAAAATTAGATTTGTACCTTGTTTTACTTTGCATATAAAAATCAGGCCTACGTTTTCCCTTCTATACATGACAGTTAGGTCAAGGAGCTGGGAGCTGTGCCTTTCTTCCAGATAATGTCCAGCTTCAATTAGGTGAAGGAGCTGGGAGCTGTGCCTTTCTTCAGATAATGTCCAGCTTCTCCTGCTGCCCTTCACTTTCATTTCATTACAGTCTGTCACTGCCATTGTAGCTTCCTGACCAACAGTCTTTCATGTCTCATTGCTTTTAAACTCCCAAGTAATTTGTAGTGAGTGTCCAGTGGCCTTAGTTCACAGGTGATTTCCATTTCAGTTTTTATGTCTACTCTGTTGGGAGTAAGATTTCCAGTGTTCTGTCACTGTTCTGCTGTACTGTCTCATGGAAGCTGTCTGTTAGGGACGCAGGTAGTTTAGAGATCATGTCAAGAATACCTAGAATATATTTTGGTCTATATTGTCATAACTTGGCAATCAGTTTATTTATGTTTTATGTTTTTCTTTATATGTTATATGTACCTTTCAATATAAAAGGTACAATGTTCTGGTTAAGTGGTAAGTTACATGGAAATTCATAATGGTAAAATATTTTCCTCTTGAAATAACATTATTACTTGAGAAGAAAGTTGACATAATTTGACATTTTTTTAAGTTGGCTTCTGCTTTATTATTTAATAACATTTGAATCCATTTGAGAATATATCTGTCAAATTACTTCTTCTACCCCATTATATTTGCCACTGTATTCAGCACATATTCAGACACACATTTGAAGCAAGGTTCATATGTATGTGCGCTTCAATTTGGAAAACTGGGCAGTGGAAATGGGAGAAGTTTTTTTTAGCCCATTACACTTTTGTATTTTGTTGTTTTTGTTATGATTAGTTAGGCTTTTTCATTTAGTACTTAAGAACTGGTGACTTTCTTTACAATGTCAATGTGTTTATCATTTCTTTTTCCTTTTTATTATCATCCGATGTTGGTTGTTTTTGTTCAGTGGCATAAGTTTTTGTGTTGGATTGTTAATTGATAGTATTTTAACAGTATTTCTTCTCAATGACATTTGTATATTTATATGCAAAATTGATTGTTTTGTTTAGTTTTGTCTTATTTAAATGTTTTCAGAAAGAAAAACTGCTTCAAGTATTAGGTTCCCTTGGAGAAACCATCTGTTACCGTAAAACCAGCTTCAGCCTGGAGCGAGCAGAGGCTCTGCTAGTGCACCACAGGATGGCCTTCGTCAGCATCACTCTGCTCACTGTTCGGCTGCTGCAAACCCTCCTCCCTGTTGAAAAGGTGAGGAACCTAAGGCTGGGTGTCTGTACTGAAAATTGTAAAGAAGTGGCTATTTAATAGTGTAAAGGTGTTCTGTTTTAGAATATTTTCAAAATATACAAGGTATAGTACCATATCCTGCCTGATTTGACCCTGGGAACCTGACTAGGGTGATGAGAGAGTGAAAATAGACAGACACACAGACCCATGTACAGAAAAGCTTGGAGCAGGTAGGCCATGCACTCTGATGGAGACACACCATCACCTGCAGCAACCCAGAAACTAAGTGTATTTAATTTATACATCTGAATCAAGGAGTTGGGTTTATTGTATGCAGCTGAACAAGGAGGTAAGTTTAGCTAATCTTGCTAGGAGATCTCTGTCTTAGTTACTTTTCTGTTGTTGTGACGAGACATCATGGATAAGGCAGCTTATACAAGAAAACATCTAATTGGATCCTTGCTTATAGTTTCAGAAGGTGAATCCATGACTGTAATGTCAGGGAGCAAAGCAGGTAGGCAGGTAAGCATGGCAGTGGAGCTATAGCTGAGATCCACCAGTAGCAGGCAGAGAGAGGAGGAGAGAAAGAGGAAGAGAGAGAGAGAGACTGAACTGTGCATGGCATGGCATTTTGACACCTCATACCCTACTCTAAATAACACAATTCCCATAAGGCCATACCTTCTAATTGTAAAACAGTCCACCAACTGGGAGCCAAACAAATATATGAGCCAATGAGAACCATTCTCATTCATACCACCACAGTCTCTATAGGGGAGGAGTCTCAGCTTACAGTCATAGCAAAGGAGGAAGCTATGCTTGATATTTTATGCATTCAGTGCACACTGATTAGAGGAAGACTTTGTAAATTCCCTCTGAGTTTTACCTGGGGAAGGCTTTACCATTCCCAGTGTGCTTGAGGCATTGAGATCCTAGACATGGCTATGCCCATGTCACTAATACACATTCACTCAGGAAGTTATCTGCCCCTTACACCTTTACCCAAGGCTTCTTCTATTCCTCGTGGATAATTATCGGATCCCTGGTTATTGGGTATCCTCTTCTGATGCAATAAGTCATATCAGGCCAAATTAAAAGTCCAGGTTTAATGAGCAAAGCAACTCCAGGATGGTCTTGGGGGAAAGGAGAAACCACATGACCTTTTCTTAGGAGGCCATTTAAATATCTTGTAGGTATGGTCTTGAGCATCTCTGTGGGAGGCGCTGCTATTTCACGGGCTTTCTGAGACTGAGCAGGGTTTGGAGTGGTTCCCTCCACCCCTAAGGCATAGGTCCACTTGAACATCCCAGGCTCCTTCAGTATGTGGGTGCCAGTTCAAGTGTGGCTACTTCCTGCAAGCATGGGATGATTTGGGGAGCGGGGAGTAGGGATTTGGTGGACTCATGCTTAGTGAGAGGTATGGGTGAAGAAACATTCAGTTAGCTGCCATCCTGGAGACCTCAGGCATCTGTTCTTTGAGGGAGTGGAGGAGTCAGGTTGCTAAGAGAAAAAATAGATTATTAACACTGGCCCTATGAACAGGGCTAGCCGTGGGAAGAGTGAAGACTGCCAGAAAGAATGGAATAGAGATGTGCCTTGGTTGTACAGAAGAGACAGGGTGAATGAGCCAGATGAAGAGCAGATACGCCCTTGAATCTGGAGAGGTGGTGCCAGCACTGATGTCTCAGGACCTTGAGGGGATGGCATGCCAAATTAGGGGATTATGCTTTCTTCAGGAGCAATTAATCCATGGCCTCTGTCTGCTGTTTCTCTGGAGTCCATCCTGTAGGGGTGTTAATAAGAATTTGAAGAAAACAGAGCTTTTTTCAGTGGGCATGTGGATGAAACCATCCTGTCAGTTCTCATCAGGTCGGTGTCCTCAAAACTGGTGTACAGGGTCTGCCATATCTGGACGGCCACCTGTTGTTGGATGGAGGCCACTTGTTTGTTCCCCGGCTGCCCAGACTCTATAAAATAAACACACAGAAACTGTATTAATTAAATCACTGCTTGGCCCATTAGCTCTAGCTTCTTATTGGCTAACACTTATATCTTAATTTAACCCATCTCCATTAATCTGTACATCACCCTGAGGTCGTGGCCTACCAGCAAAGTTTCAGCACTTCTGTCTCTGGCAGCAACTCCATGGCTTCCCCTGACTCCGCCTCCTTTCTCCCAGGATTTTTTCCCACCTAGCTCTGTTCCTCTATAGCTCTGCTATAGGCCCAAAGCAGTTCTTTATTTATCAATGATAATCACAGCATACAGAGGGGAATCCCATATCAACCTGTGGGTTGACCTTTGCACAAATCTGGCAGGAGGAGGAGTGGACCTGTCTAGAGACTGACCACCAGGCCAGATTCCCTGATACAGTAGCAGGAACATGCAGATGTCTATAAAACAGCTGAAACAGATTTGTATCTTGGTGTCAGAGCAAAAGGCTATGGCTTTGGGTATAAAGGTATGAACATTTTTAGAAGATAGTCAGGAAATTTACTGAATGAAAGAAGTTGAACAAGTGAAGGAGGAGGAGAGAATTCAACATGTCTGCAGGATTCCATATGCTCTCTAATGCTAACCTGTTCTGTATTGGCTCTTTTGGCTCTTTGCTCTTTTGGGAGGCTTGCCAGCCAGCTCCTAAATAAATCACACATTTATTATAAATGTTTGGCCTTGGCTTGCCTTATTTCTTGCTAGCTTCATCTATCTTTGACCTCAGGGATTTTATCTTTCTCTAATCCTATATGCCTTTTCTTTTCTTATTCCATATCTGGCTGTATAATGGTGACTGGCTCATGAAGTCCTCCTTCTTCCTCTTGTTTCTTCTTCCTCTCCTCATAGATTTCTCCTTCTATATATTCTCTGTGTTTTCCAGCCCCACCTATCCCTTCTTTTGCTTCGGCATTGGCTGTTAAGCTCTTTATTAGACCAAGCAGGTGTTTTAGACAGGCAAAGTAACCCAGCTTGACATATAGATAAAAGTAACAGACCTTAAAACAATATTCTAACAACATTATTCCTAAAAGCTAGGAACAGTAAAATCCACAGAAATTTAAGGACTCTTGAAAACTGTTTGTAGCTTATGAGTTTATCAAAATTGAATTTATCAACGTTAAAACTCTGAACCTCTGAATTACATCTAAAACCTGTTTATCCTACTATGAAGCTTGTGAATGAGGCAAGCCTTTCTCTATCTTTATCAGGAAACTTCACTAATGAACTGATGAGCTACCAAGGTCGTTGTAGTCTTTGGGGTCGGGAGAGAGCTATTAAACTGGTAAGGCTATCAGTACCCTAGTCATTAAACACCGTCAGATCTGAGAAGGGTAAATTTTACCCAAGTGAGCAGCTTTTCCCAGGTCTCTCTGTGGCTGTCAAGCACTATCAGTTTTTAGCTGTCAAGCCCAGGAGACCTGACAGATTTTTCTGTGGAGCAGGAATTTTGGGAGAGTGGCCTACCTTTTCTTGGATTTTTTTTTTTTTAATTGTTCTCAGTCTGGACAGGGTCTTGACAATAGTTTAAAGTACAAAGCAGGTTTTTTGTTATGTGCCTGGCTTTGCTACATTTAAAGCAAGCTTCTAGGTGGAAGTTCTTCTGCTGCCATTTATTTTGGAGGAGAGACAGGATACTGCCTTTAGCTGGCGTCTCTCTATCATGAGAACCTTTTTTATTAAAATGCCACATTCTCAAATCTCTGAAGTGTTTGAGGATCAGGGGAACAAAATCTGTTAGGTGTACCTAAATTAGACAAATGTTGTTTAGGCTTAACTAAAGCTAAATCTGAACATATCAAAGAAGTTGATTCTTTATGAGGTAATTGATGGTTAACTTGTATGTCTTTAGTAGTTTAGCAAATTAGCTACAGCTTGCTAATGTTAGTAAAAGCAAGAAGGCTAGACATATATTTTTAAATTGGTCTTTGTTAACCTGAATAGACCTTAGTAAGGGAGACCCTTTGTCAGACTGTTTATGCATGGTAAAATAGGAATATCTCAGTCTCTAGTGTTCAGCTGAGATCCTCAAACATAGAGCATAATCATAATCTGTGGAAGGCAAAACCAAGTTTTAACATTGTTACAAAATCTGATTGTCAACAAGATACATCCCTGTACATGGATATATAGAGTTGTAGCTTTAATACTTTTGTAAACCATCATTTTAAACCTTATCTTTCATAAACCTTGTTTTTAGGACAGGGCAGGAATTATACAGAAATATGTCCTAATCAAAGATAACTTGGAAACCTAGTGTCTACTGGTGGACCCATTTCCACGTGCTCACCTTTATCTAAGATGGCAACGAAGTCATGTGACCTCTATCTAAGATGGCGGTGAGGTCATATGACCTCCTTCTTTTCCATCCTTAGTCAATATGGTAAATGCCCACATGGAGTTTTCTAGAGCAGTTTAAATTTGGAGTTACTAGTTTTTAACTTTTGTTACAGATTTTTAACCATTCATAATTTTCTTAGCTGTTTTTCATCAAAATAAGGTAGAACAGCCTAAATTAACTTTCTCTGTCATCACATCAAGATTCAGCAAAGCCCAGAGGAAAATTCTGAGTCTGGGCAGCTATGTGTAATAATCAGCTGAGCTATAACCAAGACATAAAGAACATGCAATCCTAGACATCCAAGACTAGTTAAAACAAGCATGTAGTGACCACATGATTCATACATTTTTATCCATACACACAAACTAGACAGGATTGTTTTAACAGATAGAGAAACAAGCTGCAGGGCTGCAGGTGGAAGCAGAGAGCGCACGCTGGGTCTGTAGTCTTTCTGTGAGGTGAGAGAAAGCCAGGAAGTAGCAGAACCTGCAGGCTACAGGAGCCAGGGCAGGCAGGCAGGAGCAAGAAGGTGGATCTGTTAAGGGTAGATTGGGCAGGGAGAATTATAGCATGGTACTGTGGTAGTGAGAGAGCAAAGTCAAAGTGAGCACCCTTTGGCAGGCCTTTCAGGGTGTGCCAGTAAGAGAAAACAGTAGAGTTCAGGGACACTGGGAGAACAATTGAGTGATAGGCAGATAGACAAGCAGGGAACAGTGGCTGTGGTCAGAGATGCAGACAGAAAACCAGGGAGGAGATGAAAGGCAAATTAAAAGCCAAAGCTGAGGGATTTGGACTGCAAGGGTGTCTGGGGACTGAAGTTGAACTTGCAAGTACCCATTCACAAGCATTTGCTGGGTGCCAGAGGGAAACTGCCTCCAGGTGCATAACCCACGACTGTGTGCAGGATGTCTCTCCCACAGGGGAACCAATGGGCCGGAGATGCCTGGCACTGCAGTGGCTTGGCAAGCAATCTGGAGGTTGGAAGAGGTTTTGGACCTCTTATAGGCATTTTGTTTTTGGAATGGGTTGCTTACTGAGCCGTCCATCCAGTGTTGCAGAAGGCAGGTTGGGAGGGAGAGCGACTTTCTCACATGTTTGCAGAAAAGACTCAACTCTACCCAGGTTCAGCACCAAGTTGATAAGTATTGGATCCCTAGTTATTGAATATCCTTTGCCGATGCAGTATGTCAGAAGGCCAAATTAAAAGTCCAGGTATAATGAGCAAAGCAACTCTTGGGTGGCCTGGGGGAGGGGGAAGGAGAAATAACATGGCCTTTCCTTAGGAGGCTTTTTTCTTTTTTTCTTTTTCTTTGGTTCTTCAAGACAGGATTTCTCTGTATAACAGCTCTAGTTGTCCTGGAACTAGCTCTGTAGACCAGGCTGGCCTTGAACTCACAGAGATCTGCCTCTGCCTCCTGAGTGCTGGGATTAAAGGCATGTGACACCACTGCTCTGCCTTAGGAGACGGCTTAAATACCCTGTAGGCCTGGTCTTGAGCATCTTTGGGGGTTTGCAGGCTTCCTGTGACTGGGCAGGGTTTGGAGTGGCGGGGGTGGGAGTGGTGAGGGAGTGAGGTGGAGCTCCACCTGAACATGCCCAACACCCCCTTTTTTTGTTTTTTAAATTCATCTGTTGCATCTTGACTTCTGGTTCAGTGGCATTTCTTTGTGATCTCTGGAATCTGGCCAAGGAGAGAAAACATGGAGGCCTCTGGCCTGGGTGATTTGTTTATCTTGCTCAAAAACTAGGAAATTTTGACAACCAGTAAGATCTTTGTCTTGAAACAGGCCTCTCTCAGGACTGCTTGTAAGAACCCTGCTACAAGCAACTGCTGCTGACCTTGTCCACCCTATGGAAGGGCCAGAGCTGTTTCCTGAGGTGGTGTCCAGCGTGCCCTGTAGTGGCCAGTTCTCTACTACCAAGGAGTCCCCCTCCAGAGGGCATATGCCACCTCAGGCCCTAACTTAGCGGACAAGGCTCTGTAGCCTAGGGTGGAGAGGCTGACTGTGTTGTCCTGGGCAAAAACAGCTTGCTGCTGCCAGAGATCAAGCACAAGAGTCCACTGACCACTTCTACACCTGGGGAAAAGAAGGCCTTGTTAAAGATCTGTGCATGTAGGCTGGAAGTCTAGAAACTATTTCAGTGTGGGCAGGTCATTGGTGGACTATAAAGTGACTCACTAGCCAGACCCAAACTTGTGGAACTCTGAAAGCCTAAAGAATCCTGACAGTTTGGGAGATGTATATAATCCATTTGGACAACCAGTTCATAAGAAAAATACTGCCAGCAAATCTCTGTCAGTGTACTAAAATGTGATTTCAAAGATTGAGCATAACTGCCTCTTTCTGGGTTCTGCCTATCCCATGTTTTACAACTAGCACTTAGCTATGCTTTCTTTCTATCTATTTTTCACTTAGACATGGTCTCTTTCTCCCTCCCTCCTTCTTTTTCTTTGCACACTTCTCTCAGGCCTATACAACTTGGTCATGGGGTGACAAAGGCGTGAAGATAGGGCAGACATACAGACACATGTACAGACAAGCTGGGATTGGGTGAGCTGTCCACTGAGATAGAGACCACTGTAACATCAAGAGTCATCCTGAAACTCCGTGTGTGTGAGGAGGTGGTTTATTATATTTAACTGAACATGGAAGGCGTCTTAGCTAGTCTAGGTAGGAGATCTCTCTGTGGGGGAGCAGTCTCAGGCTATAGTCATCCAAGAGGAAGCTATGGTTACTAGTTTCTGCACAATGGCTAGTCTTTCCTAAATACTCATACTTGGACCAGAGGAAGGTTTTGCCAGTTCTCTGGGCCTAACTGGGGAAGGATTTGCCATCCCCATGGGTCTGAGACCGTGAGATCCTTAACATGGCTTTGCCCTTGTCAACAGTACACATTTACCCAGCACTTTATCCCCTCCTTACCCGTTACTCATGGCCTCCTCCACTCCCCACAGTATAGTGGTATTAAGGGAGACATAGAAAGTGACAGCACTTTGGACAGTTTTGGCAAATCATTTTGATAGGAAGGGATTTTTCAAATATCGTATTTGTTTTTTCTTCCATATGTTAAATTTATTTGAGTTTTGTGCACCAGAATGTATATTCCTTCATTTGTTCATTTAATCAATATTTAATTCATTGCCTTTGGCTAGTAGTATTAGAAACTGGATGTAGAACTTATTAAGTTAGAATTAGTCACATACAATGTAGTCTTGTCTAAAGCTTACTATTATCTAATATATGTATTTACATGCTTTACTTGCTTGAGTTCATTAAAAAAGATTTATTTTATGTGTGTTTTATCTCTCTCTGTGTGTGTGTGTGTGTGTGTGTGTGTTCCCCTGGAATAGGAGTCATAGATGGTTATAAACCTGCCATGTAGGTGTCAGGAATTGAACCTTGATCCCCTGTAAGAAACAGTGTTCTTGTTCAGTGAACCGTCTCTTCAGCTCCTGGTTTCATTTGTTAGTAAGTTTGGGGTCATGTAAAGGGCAGTGATCATGTCTTCAATTCTAATTCATTTTACCCTGTGATTTTTACTTCTAGTAAGCATACAGCAAGCCTTATCAGTGCCTCATGTCTATAGAGAGACTGACACACACATATGTCTACCTGTTTAATTTATAGACCTTTTAATTGAATGACTACTATTACAAATATACCCATCCTCTTTTCTCTGCAAGGGAATAGCATAGCTCTTAATGTTTATCATTCCTGATAAGGTTAGCTGCTGTTTCTGTACAGCTGGGTAGTATTTGTTACTTATGCTTGTTCCCACAATTCTTTGACACATGTACTACATAGTTTCCAGCCTTTCAGAAATTATATCCTTGTTCACATATGAGAATGCTATCTATTTTCTTTTGCTTTGACTGTTCAAACTAGGTAAGCAGCACCTTAGCATACAGGGGTGATCAAGTTGGTTTCTTAATATTGTTTTTTGTTTATATATGCTGTACCCTCAGTTGCATATTCTAGCTTAGTAACTCCTGTGATTATTTTTGATGATATATGTATATCTTGAAAGTTTTTTTTTTTTTGTGGCTGCTTCCTTTAACCAGCAGTATAATTATTTGATATTTTGTCAGCTTACCAAGAGAATTTTTTTAAAAATATACACTTGGTGGTATTAATTATCCTAGTGTTTAGGGACTAGAGAGATGGCTCAGGGCTTAAGAACCCTAACTGCTTTAACAGAATACTTTAGTTCATTTTTCAGCACTTATGCTGGGCAGCTCACAAGCACCTGTAACTTTAGCTCTGTTATATGATTCTTGATGGAAGTGTCTGTCCCACCCTGTCCCGCAGCCGTTCAGTCCCAAAGAAACACACAGAGGCTTAATTAATTATAAACTGTTTGGCCTATTAGCTAAGGTCTATTGTTAACTAGCTGTTTCATCTTAAATTAACCCAAGTTTAGCCATGTGGCTTGGTACATTTTCTCAGTAAGACATTCTCATCTTATTTCCTCTGCATCTGGTTTGTGACTGACTCTGGCTCTCCTCTTCCCAGATTTCTCATAGTCTGGTCTCCCATCCTATACTAACTGCCTGGCTACAGCCGATCAGCGTTTTATTAACCTAATACGAGTGCCAACATCTTTATAGTATACAAGAGCATTATCCCACAGCAGGTACCCACACGCATTTTTGCTTACATGTGTGCACAGACACACATAAATAAAAATAAGCTAATTGTTTGACTCATATGGTTAATATTTGATATTTGGTTCTTTGTTTTAATATCTAAGCTATATTGATGGTTTGAGCTAATTATATGAATTCAAATGTTAGTTTGTTTTTTGACAGTTCTTCATGTGATTGACATAGTCTCTTACAGAGATGCTTTTCCACCTTTGATATTATTAAGATTTTGTTCTCGTTTTTAGTACTTTCTTAAAATCTACTTTTCTATTTTACCTAATCCTTTCTTTTAAAAAAACTTGGTCTTTTTATTTGGGATATAAAATAATCTCTTGGAGAATATTTTAATATACAAAGAAGAACAAAAATTTACTTATGATTTCATATTAATTTGTGTTTTTTCTCTTTTCCTTTACTGTCAAATTGAGAGTATCTATAAAAAATATACTTTTATGATTCCATTTTCTCTTTAATACACATTTCTATGTAATTAGGCACTTCATAAATTTTAATGGATACTAGTATTTTACCATAAAAATGTTCTATAATTTATAAAGGCATTCTTTTCAAAATTAAATTTAGGAATTTTTTTTAATGTTGTAAGGAGTAGCATTATGTCAAGTAAATATCTACATGTATTTACTCATATTTTGGATTAACTGTGTATTGCATTACTGGATCAAAATGAGCATCTAAAACATGTTTCATTATAGGTATATTAAAAACTCTTGCAGTTCTGCAAGTTTTATCATTTTTACTGGAGAATAGAGTAAAAAATAGTACATGGAAAATATAATTGTGACCCAATTATATATGGGAAAATTAAAAAGAAGTACTTTTGAGAAGTGAAAAAGTTGAAAGTGCCTTGAGCCAGTATTTCTTCTATTCATGGCTGAACACTACTTCTGAAATAATGAAGTGAGATAACTTAATTAGACCATTTAAATTTAAATTTTTTAGGAATTAAAAACCCATATTTTATAAAAGCTTTGTTTTTAGGTAACTTTTTGTTATAGTGCTAAAGTGTTCAAACAAGTATGCAGCTAAATGCATTTCAGCCTATTGACCACCTTCTTGAATAGACAACATTACCAGCTCACCAGACCTGAAATTACTGCTTCTAAAAAGGGGACTGCGGAACTCCTACTTCTCTCTGCTGACCAGTTTGTCTGCTTTGAAGGTCATGCCATAGAACTGTGAAGTCTTGCTCAGCTTCTAGTCTTTTGGGCTTTATCACTGTTGCTTCTTATTGAAGCAATTTGTTAATTTTTATTGCAAAATAAAATATTGCATGCATACTAAATGGGTTTTCATAGGCACAATATGGTTTACAAATCTTATTGACTACATATTTTTAAATCTATTTTTAAACACTTACTTGTTATTTATTGTGTGTGTGTCTGTGGGTACATGTGCCACAGTAAGTCACAGTGATACTTGTGGAAATTGGCTCTCTCCTCTACAGTGTAGGCCCTATACACTCAAGCATAATGTCAGGTGCCTTTAAATACTGAGCCATCTCAGTGGCCCTGATTTTATACACACACACACACACACACACACACACACTTATATACATATATATTTCTTTTTTTTTTTTAAAAAAAAGAGAACACACTATCTTTTTTTCATTATACACATACCAATCCAAGTTCCTATTCCATCTCCTCCTCCCATTCCCTCCACATACCCTCCCACTCCATCCCCATCCAATCCTCAGAGAGGGTAAGGCACATTGCTTTGGGGAAGGTCCAAGGCCCTCCCTACTATATCTAGGCTGAGCAAGGTATCATCCAAAGAGAATAGTTTTCCAAAAGCCAGTACAAGCAGTAGGGATAAATCCTGGTGCCACTGCCAGTGGCCCCTCAGTCTCTGCCTCAGCCATACAACTGTCAGCCACATTCAGAGGGACTAGTTTGGTCCTATGCTTGTTCCTTCCCAGTCCAGATGGTGTTGGTGAGCTCCATTAGCTAAGGTAGACTGTTTCAGTGGGTGAACCCATCATGGTCTTGACCTCTTTGCTCATATTCTCATTCCTCCCACTTTTCAAATGGACTTTGGGAGCTCAGCCCTGACTATATTTTTAAATGTAAGGTTTTATCTCTGAATTTAACTGTTAATGGTAAAGTGTCACACATCATTCATGTACAGGTATTTTATAGTGTAGTTATTTAAGAAAACACCCTGGCCTACTTTAAGGAAAGTGTGTCAGTTAATGCACTAACGATAACCTTAGGGGGCACAAGTACCCTTCAATATCCCATTTGGAAATGAAAAATGAAAAGCAGCATCCTCTTGTCAAGACTGAGTCTAAATTTGAATTCTTCATTTAGCTTCCTGTGCGCTTTGCCTGTCTGTGGTTTGTAGTTACTGGTCTATCTACAATCTGTTCATTGTGTGTGTCAGTGTCTGTGTTAGAGTGTGTGTGTGTGTGTGTGTGTGTGTGTGTGTGTGTGTGTGTGTGTGCTTGTACATGTGTGTATCTGTGTCTGATGTTTGTCATGCCTGTCTTAACAAAGGGCTTTGCTCTATATTTATTGAACACTGCAGGAAACATAGCATTGGAAAGGATTAAGAATTCTTTACAGAAATCCTTTATTCTTTTTTTATTTCATTTTTTTTTTTTTGGTTTTTCGAGACAGGGTTTCTCTGTAGCTTTGGAGCCTGTCCTGGAACTAGCTCTTGTAGACCAGGTTGGCCTCGAACTCACAGAGATCCACCTGCCTCTGCCTCCCGAGTTCTGGGATTAAAGGCGTGTGTCACCAATGCCCCGGCCAGAAATCTTAAGTTACTGACCTTGAGTAACACCCATTACTACAAACAGTTGTTATCAAGCTATATCCACAGATTGCTTTTAATACTTACAGTGAATATTTGTTTTGAGATTGCTTCTAACTGATTGGCTGCTTTCAGCAAATAATTATCACAACACACATATACACATACATAATTCTGGGTCAGAATCATGTAAGAGTGTGAATTTAAGACTAAAACTGCATTTAGCTTAGCTTGTACAAGCTAATTGCATGGTAAGTGCGAGGCCTAGCGAGGTGGTTCCTTATTCAAGGCAGGCTAAACTTAAACAGGCTAAGTACAGAGTAGGGTCACGGATTATGTACACAGTAGAATTGCAGGTTAAGTTCACAGTCATAACTGGTCTCAGGGTGCATTATTAACTGATGGCAATGTCTAGAATAGTTTAGTTTCTTTGAAGTTCAGGGACATCTTCCACAGAGTAGGAAACGATAGCAGCTGGAGAACTACTTCCTGTGTCTTTTCCTTCTCCGCAGTTTTTAACCATTTTTAGTTTGTTCCTAGAATTTTGGAGAATATAGTCTTAATTCTATTTTCTAGTAATACTTAATACATATAATATACTTCCAGGTAATTTTGGAAAAAATAAAATTTTACATTTAAAACATGCATTTTGCTTTGTGAAAAATTAAAATGTAGAATCCTAGTAGAGACTTTGGCCCTCGGTAGCTATATAATTGTGATTCTTAAAGCCATCTGCTTGTTTACACTCCTCAGATTAATGTTTCCAGACAAGACCTGTCAATTACCTGAACTGCATATATGTGCATGTATAGATTGTGTGTGTATGTATAGTGTGTGTATAATATGCCCAGTGTCCTTTTTTTTGTTTTTGTTGAACATAGATATTTTTCATTGTTTTTCTTTGTTTTTCTGAAGATAAATCAGTGTTTATAATTTTTGATAGTACATTTGTGTTTTTAACTTACAGCTTCACTAGATCAGTTTTAGACACTGCAGGAAATTGTAATGAATGTATTTATAGGTTACTTACTTATATTTCTTTAATTAACTACTTTAAAATGGCATCTAGACAGAAATCCTCTTCCATTGCTCCATTATGTCTCCATTGTATATAAATGTGAAGTTTTGCTGCCCTCTGCCTGTGATGAGTCACCAACAACTGGAGGAGAATTTGAGCCCTGAAAATTGTCATGTTCACAGAGGTTTTTTTTTGAAATTGATATGTTTTGATTGTAAATAACTTTGAAGAGTATTCACATTTGATTAAAATGTTGGTTATCTTTAGAAAAATATTTTAGTTGCGTGTATGTGTGTGTGTGTCGGCGGAGGGGCTTGTCTGGAAATACTAGCCCTGAATCAGAAGATGCAGAATCCAAGTATATTCTAGGAATATTCTTGTATTCTTTTCAGCTTTCAAACAGAAGTAAAAGCAGAGAACTTCATACATCATGTCCTCTGGCCGTTTAGGGATGTGTGTACAGTCTCGTGACTCATGCTGCTGATTGAATTATGCAGAGCAGTACCCTTTGAAGTATAATGTACAAACATCTCCTTGAGCTCTTGTTATTTCTGTCTTCCATATTCTAATTATATGATCTTTAAATATGATTTACTTGTTTATGTTTCCAGGCAAGACATGCACAATATCATATCATATGGTTTATATCATCAATATCTTAGAGAGCTGTGGTGTTCCATTTTGATACCTTCACTTGGATAGTGGTACTCCTCACCTGAGACCTAATTCTTTGCTTCTTACGCGTTTTCTTCTTATAGACTTTGTTATTTCAATAAGTAGTATCTTCATTTTTCATTTGTTAATTCTTAGGCAAAAGTTCCAGTCCTTAAGTAACATTTCTCCAATATGAAGTACCTGAGTGGAACCCAATGCCCTATTTGATATTTATTATTGCAGTAAACTCTTCATTGGTTTCTCTATTTTTACCTTTGTATTTTACCCTGTATTCTTTGCAAACTAGTCTCAGTACTTGCTTGCATCCTGTCTAGTCTCAATACTTGCTTGCATCCTGTCAAGCCCTTAAGAAAAATCAAAGCCTTAATTGATCTGGTGCATCTTTCCCTTTCTCCACCTCTCAGTACTATCTATAATGGCCTACTTGGAGCTTGTGTACTTACTGTTCTCTTTGCTGTGACTGCTTTCCCCCCCCCCAGATACCTATATTTTCTGACTGTCTGGGTCCTTTATTTTGCATCTGGGAAGAGGGCGCCTTAGTTGAAGAATTGCCTCCATCAGATTGACCAAACTGAGGGGCATTTTCTTGATTGATGATTGTTGTGGGAGAGCCTGGTCTGAAGTAGACCATGCCATCTTTGGGCAAGTGGTTCTGGGGTCATAGAAAGAAAACTAAGCAAGCCATGGAAAGCAAGCCAGGAAACTGTATTTCTCTGTGGGTTCTGCTTCAGTTCCTGCCTTCATGTTCTTGGTTTGAGTTCCTGCCTGGGTTTTCTTTGGCAATGGTTTGTAACTGGTAAGCCAAATAAACCCTTTCCTCTCTAAATTGGATTTGGTCATGATGTGTATCATTGCAGTAGAAAGCACACTAGGGCACTCTGATGTCACCTTACAGAAAGGTTATACTGCTTCAAAGTATTAGCACTTCCCTTATCCATTCCATATTACTTTTCTCTATCTTTCCCATCCTGGTTTAAACATTTTTATTAGTATTCCTAGCTACATCTGACATCATGAATTCATTGTTTACTCTCTGCCTTCTTCAGTGGAATGTCAGCTTCAAAAGGGTAGAGATTTTGTTTTGCTTAAGCTGTGTTCTCAGGATCTGGTACAATGCCTACCATACAGAGGAACAGAGGGGAAGGTGCAGTTAATATATGTTGAGTGAATTGTAGGTGAGCAGGTATGTGGTTTTTCTCTCTTTTTCAATAGTAGAATTACTCAACGAAACAGTGAATGTTCTCTTGACTTTCTAATAGCTGCTTTTTGACTCATCTAAGCTTTTCAGTGGTTTTAACCTAAAATTTTGTTCCATCTTTTGATCTTCATTTTCTGTTTGTCAACTCTTCAGGGTATTGTTGCTTAATTGGTGAAGCATTTATGTAAATTGTTATATTGGGGTAAAAACCTGATGAAGAAATCAGCAGAAGCACCACCAGCTGTCCCTCTCTCTCCATGCTTCTCAGACGGAAAAGGCCTGCCAATCATTCTAAGTTCCTCTGTACTGTACTCTTTACTGTGCCTCTCTATTGTATCATATCCTGGGTCCTCCAAAATCTCTAGGGCTAATTCTGGTCAGCTAGTAGTTAGCTTTGCCCCCTGATTCACTCAGACTGAGACTGCAATTTTATTAACAGTCTCAGTTTGTCACAGTACGATCAAATATCCCACAACAAATTGATCCATCTCTTAATATTTGTCTTTGAGGAAGAAGATGATTATTGTTAAAATAGGACATCCATAAAATAAATCATGGTTAAATCCAGTAGTAAAGACAGTATTTCAGCCATACTACTGAGCCTGTTGAACGATTTTTCTTTAACTTTTACTTAACTATATTTCACTTCTTTAGCTAATACTAAGAATCTTACCACAAAACTAGAATCATTAAAAATCAGTTTTAATTTTAAATCCATTGATTTTTGGTTATAAAATATATCTTAATATAAAGAAGTACAATAGGCTTGTCTTCTGTAAGTTTTCTGGCATTATTTGAAATATTATGTTGAATTTTCTCTCAAAAGAGCACAAATCAGCTTTTGCTCAAATAAATCAGGATGCACTTAAACTAGTGTTGTACTGTTTCACGTGTATAGTAAGCCTTGCACTGCATGCTTATTTATGTCAGAGAAAATGTTTTTGTTTCCAGGAGCATCTTGGCCTTCATGCTTTGCTTCATAGCTGAGGGGTAAACAAGGGGCAGTCCCTAGAGGAAGAGTAATTCTGAGTGTTGTTCCAGGAGGAGGAGTCTCCTGGCCTGGGACAAAGAGTCCATATTTGGACTTCAGATATTTTGAGCAGAGAGAAATTGCATTGAATAAAACATAGAAGTAGATGATATGTTGATATGTTGGGAAATACAATTTTCTCTTGAAAGAACATAAATTTTTGGTAGAGAATGAGAAAGATAGACTGAACTAACTTTGTGTTTTACAGTATGTTTCTAAAAAAGCATTTTAGAAAATATTTAACTTTTTGTTTTTTCTTTTTTAAATCAAGGCGAGTGAGTTTTTGCCAGAGCCCATGTCAGCAGCATTATTCCTTGTGTCTTTGGACATGCCTATTTCTTTGGAATATCCAGAGATTCACGACGCTGTTGTGTCATATTTGGAACAGCTGGATTCTGAAAACTACAGTATTTATAAACGAACTGCAGAGGCTGTTTATTCAATTGAATGTACCTGTAACTTCCTATCTGATGTGGGGAAAGAGGTAAAATATTTGCAAGTATCTCCTACATCTTTATGGTGAAGTGTTGAGAAAATCTAACCTACACTGCTCCAACTGATAGACATACAACAAATAAATTTCTAGGAGTGTGATACATTTTTATTGAATGGGTCTGTAGTCTGATTAAAATAAGGATATAATTTGCACAAAAGCAACAAAAAAGTACAACTGTAGTGTACTGAATAGTGTGTGGTCATAGAATTAGCAGTTTCAGAAAGCCATAACTCTGTCTTATTTTGTGGGAAGTGAGTGATGACTGATTTAATCCAGATTATGATAGCTATGTTAATGCATACTTATAGACTTGTAGATAAAATTTTGTTTTAATTTTTTATGTCAGTTATTACATGGTTTCATGAAGAAACTGATATTTTTTTCTGTTAATTGTAGTCTTGAATTATTATTTGTAAGATAGTGGGTATCTTGAGGTATAGTATTGAAGAAATAATTATTATCATTTATCTCATTTAAAAATACTATTGAGCATAACATATTATATTGAAAGACTAGTAGATTGTAGAGATGACATTGCTTTGAGTAGAGATATGTGTAGCATCTGAAAATTCCAAAATAGGTCCTGCCCACAATTCTTACTCCTTTTGGAGTATCTCTGAACCTCTTTGTTATAATTTTCTTTTATTTATTCATTATGGTGTTTTTCCTTAGTTTTGCCATATTCCTTCTCTTATCACCTTCCAGACCTTATTCTTGTTAGGTAAGGGCATTGCTACTGAAGCTAAATTATACCTCCAGCCCTTTTTGTTTACTTTTCTGTTTGGTTTATAAATTGATGGGATTAGCCTTGAGTTCATTTTGTAGTCCTGGCAGGCCTTACACTTGGCCTACTAAGTTTCTGGGATGAAGGTCCAAGCTATCTGCCCTGGCTCATTTTCTGTTTTCTGCCCCTTCTTGATGCTTCTAACTTTCTGTTTCTTTCTTTACAGTTTTTTTTTTGACAGGGCTTTTTGTAGCTTTGGAGCCTGTCTTGGAACTAGCTCTTGTAGACCAGGCTGTCCTCGAACTCACAGAGATCCGCCTTCCTCTAATCACATTAAGTAGATATTTGTTTGGCATTCTGCAATCTTTTGGCTGTGCACCTGTAGATGCCTTTGTTGTTTCCAGAACTTGTCAGGATGGTAGAGAGGGATGGTAATAACATACACTAGTATTTTAGTCACAGAGTCACAAACGAGCAGAGGATACCCAAATAGTGAGTGGTCTTAAGTGGTATTTCACTGTGCTTCCCCTACACATTGCCTTCTAAGTTGACATTTGTAGATTGATTCTTCAGAAAATGTACTTAAAGACGCATGAACAGGGTCTCTGAACGGTTTAATTTCTTGAAGGTACTTTGTTAACTATGAGAATTTTTGTTGTATATGAATTTTATGTTTCTTATCCCTTTTCTCTTTTATTACAGGACGAAAAGAATCTCCTAGAATTAATGGAGCTGGCGGACCAAGCCTTGCGTAGCTTTTCCTACCATCAGCACTCCCCCCTAATAAAGGAAATCATCTGCATTTGTTCAAAGATGTAATATTTCCTTTGTTAAATGTGACAGCATAGGCCTGTGTATGTGTGTGTGTGTATGCGTGTATGCACATGTGTGTGGGCATTAACATGAATATGCCAACTTAGGAATAATATGCATGAAAATGTTACGTAAACTTAGGAATGATATAAATGAAAATGACCTTCCATGCTTCGTATTTTAGTTCAGATTGTTTCATGGGTCTCACTATTTAATTGTATTAGCTTATTAAATTGTATAGCTGCATTAACTAGTTAACTGCTTTATTCAGGCATTAACTTTGACAGTGTCATGCCTATGATGAAAATGAGTAGGTTTTGGATTTGTATGCACTGTATCCATCCCTGTCAACTACTTAAACAGTTATCCCTTTAAGTAGTTAGAGGTGCTGGCTCACATTTACAGGCTAGTGCTCAGGATAAAGAAGCAGGAGATTCACTTGGAGTTCAAAGTCAGCGTGCACTCTATAGTGAGACCCAACCTCAAAAAATAAAGTCAAGACAGAAACAATTCCCCAAGTTTAAGATTTCTTTATATATGCTTTATTGAATTACTAATTTTATAAAATTTAGTAATTTTATAAAACTTACGGATTTTTAGAAAGCATCATGCATTGGTTAATTTATTTTGAGGATAGTGGGACAGATTCCTATAATAAATTCCACAATATGATGAATATCAGTAAACTTTGAGATTTAAGTTTTTATTAATGTGGATAATATGAGTGTACATGTCATGACATATGTGTGGAGATAGGAGGACAACGTTGGGAGTTGATTCTCTTCTTCCACTGTAGGATCTGAGAACTGAACTCAGATCACCAGGTTTCCATGACAAGCACCTCTGCCATTTAAGCTATTTTATTGGCTCAAGTCCAAAAGTTTTTTTTTATTGTTGTTTTTGTTTGTTTTTTGTGTTGTTAAAATTTTGTTCTTTTTGTTAAGGTCTGATTGTGTAGCCTTGGCTAGGCTGCAGCTTTCTATGTTGACCAGGGTGACCTGGAACTTAGTGATCTATCTTTCTTGTCTGAATATTGGACTTGAAGGCTTGTGTCACTATGCCTGGCTGCAAGTGTGGTTTTAAGGATGTATTCTTTTTGTTTCTTTTTCTACTCAAGAGAGAGTATGTTTTGCCTGGTAAGTTCATGCCAGTCTAGATAATTAAGGGAAAATCCCACTCAAAAGAACTGGAGTAGGAGGGGATCTTTCCAACATGCTTTGTAATCCTTCCCTTAGTAACTTGCTGGCCTCAGATATTTTGGCTCTTTTTCTTTTTTACCAGCTGGAAATCTGCACAGGCCAGTCCATTACTACAGGGGGAGAGTCAGAAGGTGTTTCTCCATATGCTGGCTCACCCATGGCCACAGGTGAAGGTGGAGACTTATCAGTGCTGTCTGGAGATTGTGAAGGTGGGACTTTTCTTTTGCCTGTTTTTAAAACTAATTTGTTAATATGAGAACTAAGAATGGATTTTCATACTGCACGTCTAGAATGAAATTTCCCAAGCTTTTGTGTTAGCCCTAAGAACTGTATTCATTAGTAGATGGTAGTCATTAGTCTGCTTTGGGAAGGTTGCACTGTTAAATTTCCTTTGGCTTCTTAGTCCCTTTGAACAACTTTATTAAATCTAACAATGCCTGTAAATCTGTTTGGGTGTTGCCATTCTTACTTCTAATACCACAGCTATTCAGACATGTCTTTCTCTCCCCTTCCGCACCATCGGCACAGCTGCTCTTGGTGCTGGTGTGTACTCTCCACCCATGTTTTTAGAATATATGTTTCTTGTATGTGCCTGTCTTTATAAATAAAGTGTATTACTGTTTGTTTTGTACATCGGAAGTATAGTTTCATATTATACATGTTATTGCCAGGTATTTAGTTTATCTGAAGGATTTGAGATCTACCTAGGTAATTCATCTTTATTATTATAAGTTCGGGTTTGTTTCCTTTTACTTAATGGTGAATATTTAGGTCGAATCTCCTTTTTACTGAACCAAGGTTTCTAATCCTGAGTGCTGGGGTGTCTCCCCATGGTGCTCAGATGGCACTGTGCCCTCCTGAGATGACTTTTAAAAGCTCTAATCTTGGTAGCATCATCCAGGAGACGGTCATAGGAGGCTTATAGAAGGAATTACTATATTTATGATAGAATAAGCTGAAGCTTTTTATGAATGAGTTGAAGCTGAAGTGTGTGTCTTGAGGATGTGACATCTATTTTTAAACTTTTCTAAAGTTTAGAGTATTTTTTGTGGCATTAAGTTAGGGGAGAGACAGAGAGGGGAGCAGAGAAAAATGTAGAGCTCAATAAAAATAAATATAAAAACAAATACAATAATGTATGTGCACGTAAATATGTGCAATCACATGTATATATTTGACCTACGTATTATTAGTAGTTATAAAGATGAGTAATTTCCAGTATGAAAGGAATTGAGGTTAAGTTTGTGACTCATTATTGCATGTGCTTCCACCTCTTGTATTTACATTCTATTAATATTTTTGATCACTTCTGTTCTTTCTCACATAGCATCATATAAAACATTTTCTGTTATAATTGGGAAAGGTTTTGATGTTTCCTACTTCCGTATGTTCCATAGATTTCTTCCCCAATACTTTTTATTTCTTCTTGTTTGAAATTTTGAATTTTGAATTTGAATTTTATTTTTTCTTTCTCAAGCTTTAGTAAATCACGTCACAAATCAGAAACATCAGGTTAAGGTTTTAGAGTTCTGTCATGACTTTTATATCTGTTGACTTTTAGGGGTTATGGTTGTTTGGTTATTTATAAAGACTTTGCTCATTGGCAGAACATTACACAGCCCATATAGACTTGAACAGCTAGGTAGAAAATCTCATTAGCTAAAATACCTTTCTAATGATGTGAAAACTGAAACTGGAACTGAAGTATAAACAGAAGAAAGAGAATTCTTTTAGAAAAATCATTGTCACTAATTTAAAAAAAATTTGTATTATTTTACAGGAATGTTTAGGTGTCCATAATGTCACTAAACCTGTATCTTCACTTTGTAGTGGAATTCATTTTCTGCTTCATCCAAAAGTTCTATATGAAATCTCTGCATTTGGTATTCAAGAACCCAAAAATGAGGTATGAGGTCTTAAAAATATGTACAAAAGATTACTAAGTCAAAGACATACTCTAATAAAATTGGGCAGCCTCATTAGAGGCTACAAGGAAATGTGTACTTCATATATTAGTTAAGTTCTGATATTATTTACATAAAAAGAAATGTTAAAGGGAATGAATAAATCAAAATACAGAATGCTCTGGATCTCCTAGATCCAGATCAATATTTTACTTATGATTTCCTGTTACATATAAGGAACTGCAGAATAGTTGTTATTTCAGACTTATTTGATAAGAGTAAAAAAGTAGAAACTTAAGGGAGAAAACTCATTAATATCAATATGGAGGACATATGGAGAGAGGGACATTACAGGTCTGCGAGAGGACTTAGTGGGCTTCTCACAGCCTGGCTGTGTCTGTTGTGTAGGTGAGTGCTGCTGCCAAGGCCGTTCTGTTGTATCTGCTTCAGGGACGATTGATGATGACAGCGCTGACCTGGAATAGGTTTATCGAGTCTCTCTGTCCTGTCATTCCAGTGCTACAGGTACTCTGTACAATTCATTTTTTATGATACCGTTTGCCTTTGGCTGGTTGTCAGTGATTTAAAAGAATGCAAATAGCAGAACTGTCACATTGTGAGAAAAATGAAGTGGAGCCTTGAAGGTATTGGGGAGAGGTGAGCAGGAAGTGGGCAGCTGTCTTGTTTCTGGCAGAAGGTTAAACAAGGATAGCTAATTTGCCCATGTATACTTTACAGATCTGGGTGGGAGGTCAAAAGTAGTGACTGTGGAAAACGGAACTCACCCTTTTATAAAGGCTTTGAGGCAAAGCCAGCAATCCTTGTTAAGCAGACAGTGCATAATTAGCTTGCCTCATGCGTTCTATTTGTGCATGTATTTAATTAGAGTGATACTTTGATTAATGAGCTCCTAGGCATAAAGCTTTCTTAAGCAGTTCTTCTGGGCATTGATGGAATGAGGACAGTTTAGGTCCCTACCTCCCTTGGATGGAAAGGTAGAGCCAGGACCCACAAATTTATTTGCTGTGGCCTTGCCTCTGGGGCATCAGCATGAAGAAATGAAGTAGTATCCGGCCACCAGATGAGTTTCACACAAGTGGCCGGCCCTGAAAAAGTCAAGCCATCTTTATTTGTACTTTAAAAACAAGTGTGTTTTTCCATACTAACAAACTGTTTTCCCCACCCTCCAGTGTTAGCGTCCGGCAAAACAAATATGTCAAATATTTTTTTTTCACAACTTTTACATCAAAACATCTTTAAACCAAAAGCAAGACATCATTTTGCTATCTTGGCCAAATATTGAGCCAGGTGCATCCTGTCTTTACAAACTGAAAGGTGATTGTCCTAGGCGCACGTTTCCAAGAGCAACAGTCTTACTCAGAGCATCTTTACAGAAAGATGGTCGATTGGACATAAACTGCTGCATACAGTTAGCTTTTGCTTTCACTGCCCATCTACTCTTGTTGCCTCTGATCCTGTCAGCGCTGAATCAGAACAGTTCCCAGGGTCCGGATGACAGCTGGCATTTCTAAAAAAGCGTCAGTTCCCAAGGAATTTTGAGGGAAAATATTTTAGGAAAGACATGTAGAAGAAATGGCTGTAATTCACTGGAAATAGGCTACAGTTTCCTATGGACAGTGGTTATCTGTTTCCAATGGACACATTGGTTTTAGTCCTCAAAACTCACTGGTTCAGTTTCCCACAGGAAATTTCTATAGTACCCCTGCTTCAATCAGTTTGGAGAGGCTAAAGATCTGTTAAGTGTCTTGAGTATGGAGGTGCTACTGCTGGGATCTTGGAAAACAGAAATATGAGCATATTTTCCTTAATGTGTACAAAAAACCAAAAAAATTACTTTGCTTTAATTTAGTTTTATTTCAGCTCCTTATCTCACATAGGTTATTTTGAAAAGAGATTCTGTTATTCAGTTGACTTGAGGGGGATTGATGAATTGCATGCCATGCCTGTATAATTACTATTATTTTCAAATTGAAAACTTAATATGTATAAAGCTGAATGATAATTTCTCTTTAAAAAACCATTCTTAGGGCTATGCTGATCCAGATGATTCTTTAGGCAACTGCATTCTCCTTCTAAGCAAAGTGAGTTCTGAGACAGAAGGCATTCTCCCTTGCACTACCCGGTTGAAGTCCATGCTGCGACTTTTGCTAGTGAAAAAGCCTTTGTGAGTACAATGTAACCTTTTGAATAAAAAAGATTAATGAAGGCGTTTTGGAAAGTATAGTAATTATATGAATCTGAAATGGTAGAACTAAAGAACCGAAGGAAGGAGGCTCCATGTTATTTCCCCAAAGAACCAATCAGTATGTGGCTGATTGGCTGCTTTCTTGGGATGTTATAATCTCATTTAGTTTGTACTGCTACTTGGGAAGCTAAAAACAGTTCTTTCCTTCACCATCTTTGGTGTGGGGATCATCTTAACTAAAATAACAGAAGGAGCTATGAATCTTCTTTGTTCCCTTCTATAGTTAACAGTGGGGATATTTCCTCTCATTGAGAAGAGGGAAAAGGAGTAATGAAGAGTGTTCAAAAGGCCAGGAGGAACAGTTTTCTTAATTCTACTTAGTTAGTTTAAAGATTTTATTTAGTCCTTGTTTATTTTATGAGTATAGCTGTTTTGCCTGGAGCTAGGGGCACTGGATCCTTCTGGAGCTGGAGTTAAAGGCATTTGTGAGCTGTCTGATTTGGGTACTGGAATCAAACTGTGTGCTATGGACTAGCAGCATGTGCTCTTATCTGCTGAGGCATCTGTCCAACACTGTTTTGAGAACAGATAGTTTTCTTTCCCCAGATGATAAAGTAGTTTTTGGAAATAAGTTGAAGCACTAAGGGAATACAGGGAAGAGACCCTGTAGATATCTGTGCAGTGTGGTATAGGACAAACAGTGCGGATAATGTCAACATGTTTCACAGGGATTGGCTTCCATGAGGATTTCCATGGTTCCTGGGAAGCAGTAGTATTTACTGTCCTCTTAGGTGCATTGTATTACTTACTTTAATATTTGTTTTCATTGATGCTCTGACAAAATAACTAACAAAAGCAGCTTAAGTGAGGAAGGGCTTGTTTTGGCTCCTAGCTTAAGGTTACTGTGTGTTCTAGTGTGGAAGGCATGTCAGCAGGAGCTGAAGCAGCTAACCACATTGCATGTCTTGTCAGCAAGCAGAGACAGATGAATGCTGGTGCTTAGCGCATGTTCTTTTTCTGGAGGGAGGCAGTGTTTTCGAGACAGGGTTTCTCTGTAGCTTTGGAGCCTGTCTTGGAACTAGCTCCTGTAGACCAGGCTGACCTGGAACTCACAGAAATCCTCCTGCCTCTGCCTCCCGAGTACTGGGATAAAAGGTGTGTGCCCAGCACTGCTCGGCTGCTCATGTTCTTTTTATTCAATCCAGAACCAAAGCTCATGGGATGGTACCATTCACAGTTGGGTGGGGGGTTCTTCCCACCTTAGTAACCCTCATGAACATGTCAGAGATATGTTTCTGTGGTGATTCTAAATCTAGTCAAGCTGACAGTAAAGATTACCAAACATCACAGGGGCCCAAGGTCTCTAGTAAGCAAAGACATTTTCAACATGATCCATGAACAAGGTCTGAATTCTCTTTAAGTAAGATCTAAGAACACAGTTTAACTTAAATATTCATTTTCTTCATTCTGTACTATACCACCTATAAATTTAATGAAGTTGGAAACCCTGACTATTGACTAATCTTTATATTCTTACAGAGTGTATAAGTATAGTTGATATAAGTAGATAGATATTAGAATAATTGAATTCTGACAGCCAATTCTAAACCTAAAAACATGCCAGGTTTATATACTAGAAAGAAAGACACACAAAAATGTGTTTTATATTTCTTATCTCTAACCTTGTTAGTCTTTGAAACATTTTTTAAATTCCTGCATTTGCATATACATCATTGCCTTAATACAGCAGCATTAAGCAAATGTCTAACCTATTTTTTCTTTCTCTTCTTAATTACTTTTCTATCAATATGGCAAGACACAAAGACTGAGGCAACTTATAAAAGAAGCACATAATTTGGGGCTTACATTTCCAGAGGGTTAGATACTATGGCCATTTGGTGGGGAGCTTGGCAGCAGACAGGCAGTCATGGTCCTGGAGAAGTAGATGAGAGCTTACATCTGATCTACAACTATGAGTCAGAGTGGGGTGTGGGAGAGGGAGAGAGAGTGGGCTCATTGTGAATGGCACTGGAAATTGGATGGGTTTTTGAATTCTCAAAACCTACCCCCATTGACACATCTCCTCTAATGAGGGTACACCAAGTCTTTTCCAAACAGGTCCACCAAATACAGACTAAACATTGAGGAGCATATGGAGGTCCATTCTCATTCAAACCACCACATTCTACTCCCTGGACCCCATATTCTTGTAACCATATCAAAATGCAAAACTCATTTAGTTCAATTTCAAAATCCCCATAGTCTTTCAGTTTCAATACTGTTTAAAAGTCCAAAGTCTCATCTGAGACTCAAGGTAGTCTCTTAATTGTAACCCCTGTAAAAGCAACAAGCAAATTACATACTTCCAAATACAATGACAAAGAATATACATTACTATTCTAAAAGGGAAGAAATGAGACGTAGTGAGGAATACTACCCTTCCAGTTCTGTTGACTGCAGCATGCATCTCCCTCATGTGCTGGGTCTGCTTGTTTGGATATGTCCCAGGTGGATATCCCATGGGTCTGGCATCTCTACAGCTTTGGTTCCCCAGCACAGTCCAGGCTTCACTTTCATAGCTTCACACAATGACCTCTCCAGGCCTTCATGCACCTGACTTCTGTGGCTTTCTGCAACCCTTTTCCTCTTGTACCCTTCGTGACTCTAAAGCCAGAATCATGTGGTCGAATCTTCCAAGCTCTACTGTCTACTTGGAATGGAACCTGTCCCCTTCCTTAAATTATATTTACATAAGCTTTGATATGTTGTTGCTCTTTAGGAACAGACAATTCCTTAGGTCTTTTCCCAATTTTCAGGACTAGATGGGTGGGGTATTCCCCTGATGGCACCATACCTTTTATTCTGATTAGTATAAGTTTGTCCTTTTCTCCTTCAGCATAAGCCTTGGCTCCAACATTAAATCTCCTAGTGCTCTTTTTCTTCTCAAACTGTACATTTTGTCTTTCATTTTGTTCTGCTTGCTTTTTTTCTATTACATGCCTGCATAAGAATGATTATTAGTAACCTAGTAACAGATTCTATTTTAAGCTATCCTGAAATCTCCTTTGCCAATGATATTAGTCTAAAACTTCAATTTAACCTCAGATAAATTGTTAGGACAAGGACAAAATGCAGCCACATTCTTTGCCAAAATATCATAAGAATAGTCCAGTTGCTAATATTGTTCTTATCTGAAACCTCTTGAGTTGAGCCTCTGTTTTCCACATGGTTCTCCATACGACTGTCTTCCAGGCTTCTGCTTGAATGAACGGACTGTTAAGCACTGCTTACAGCTTTCAACCACTTTCCTAGTCCAGAGTCCTACATTTCTCCAAACAAAAACCAAAAATCCAGTATTGTCAGGCCTGTTGCAATAATACTTATTTCTGGTACCAACTTCTATCATAGTTAGTTTTCTATTGTCATGACAAAACACCATGATAAAGGCAATTTATAAAAGAAAGCATTTTGGACCTTAGGGTTTCAAAGAGTTTATGACCATTTTGGCAAGGAGCATGGTGGCAGGCAGGCATGACACTGGAGAAGTAGATGAGAGCTTACATATGATCAGAGAGAGAGATACATAGAGATAGAGATAGATAGATAGATAGATAGATAGGTAGATAGATAGATAGATAGATAGATAGATAGATAGATAGATAGATAGATAGATAGATAGAGGGGGGAGAGAGAAAGAGACAGAGAGAGAACAAGAGAGAGCAAGCTAACTGGGAATTTTGTAGGTTTTTGAAACCTCCAAGCCCACCCTGAAGTGACACATCTCCAGCAAGGCCATACCTCCCAATCCTTCCCAAACATTTCCATCAAATGCAGACCCTGCATTGACAAGCTACATACTGCCCTAACGAGGCACCTCCTGCATTCAAATAGAGGAGACTTTGGGAGCCATTCTCCTTCAAACTGCCACATCTTACAATTTTGTTTTTAGACTAGGCTTCATCACTATGTTGCCTAGCCTGCTCTGAAACTCCTGTGTTTAAATGATCCTTCTGTTACATCCTTGTGCAATTGGAGCTACAGATCTGACATGGAGATTAACTAAAGTTGACTGTGTTATTTAGTCTCTATAAGACTACCCAATTGTTGTTATTAATTATTCCCAGTTTCTGATGTTATTTTATAAAACAAAATTGACTATATGAAGATAGATCTATATGAAAGAAACAGGAAAATATTATTGAGGGAAAATATATATACATATATATGTAGTTATACTTTATTTTGGTAATTATGTATTTATAAGTCTATTTATAAACATTTACATAGCACAAAATTCTGACTTAAATACTTTTTTTTTAGGGTTCGTTCACTAGCATTAAAGCTTTTAGCATTTCATCTTACCAGTGAAGAAGGGGCTGATACAAAACGCCCATTCATAGATGCCAGAGTTCTCTCCCAAGTTACTAATCTGTTTATTGTGAGAAAACCTATTGACCTTAAATTGGATGACAGAAGAGACCTAGTTATTAAGGTAACTATAACTTTTGAGTTTATTACTGTGTGGCAGTTTGATTATATAGCATGCATTTTATGTAATTGTTTTTAAGCTGTGTATGCATAGGGCATAGGTAGGGAGATGGGTAATGTGGGGCTTGTTTCCTGTATTCTATATTGATCCGATTTCTGGATGCATTTGCTTACTGGGCAGCTACTATTTAAGTGTGTTAGTCCCGTCCATTGACAGTAAGACCATTACCACATTTAAAAACCAAATTTGAAGCAAGCTTTAATTAAATACTGGCCAGGTTGATTGTCTCTCTGGGTAGGTCCATCTTTGGGTTCCCAGAAAATGGCCATAACTCATGACTTGCAGAGACTTAAAAAGGCAAACCCACATGACTACCGTATTTTACATCAGGTCCAATCAGGGGCAACTATATATCCTGATGTATTTCCTGCCCATGTACCTCCCATCCACATATAATCAAGTATGTCTGGTGCTGGTGCAGATGGGTCAAACAAATTTGCTTAGGGGAGTGAAAACATAAATAGCCTCTACCATTTAACTTTAGTTCTCACAATTACCGATTGTCTTCCAGAGACTATATATCTGAGTGTGTGTATTAGAAATGAATGTAGTTGGTGGAGTGTCTGAAAGGCACTACAGCTGAATAGAGTGAGAAGTGTTATGATGACTTTTTACTTATTTCCTAATTTTTATTTTATCTGTCTATCATCTATCCATCTATCTGTCTGTCTATCTATCTATCTATCTATCTATCTATCTATCTATCTATCTATCATCTATCTATCATCTATCTATATCTATCTATCTTCTATCTATCTATCTGCTTATTTATTTATTTATTTATTTGGGTTTTCAAGACAGGGCTTCTCTGTAGCTTTGGGGCCTGTCTTGGAATTAGCTCTTGTAGACCAGCCTGGCCTTGAACTCACAGAGATTCTCCTACCTGTGCCTCCCGAATGCTGGGATTAAACACATGTGCCACTGCCACCTGACTCTTTCCTAATTTTTGAAAATCTATGTGCATGTGAATACAGCATCCATTTGAAGTCAGAAGAAGGCATTGGATTCCCTGGAGCTGGAGTTACTGATAGCTTTTAGCCACTTGATGTGGATGCTGGGGACCAAACTCAGATCCTTTGAAAGAGTAGCACACACTTTTAACCTCTGAGTTACTTCTCTAACTCCTGTTTTTTACTTTTTTCAGTTAATTCTTAAAATATATTTTTATTAAATTTATTTTTGTGTGCATATTTATGTGCACAAGGGTATGTCATAGAAAGTCAGTTTTTTCTTCCTACCATATGTATTGCTGGAGATGGAACAAAGGCTTGACAGCCAGTGCCATTGCCCATTGAGGATCTCACCTGCCCTTATGATGACCAAACAAATACTGCTTACATAAATTATTGAGAATTGCCAACTGGGAAAAAAAGAAACGTTCTTGTAAGAAAATTTTCTCATCCTTCGCATTTCAAGAGAAAAACATGCGTGCGTGCACTCGCGAACATACATATACATACACATACACACAATGCCAAGGCTGTTTCTCCAGTATTTTACAGTGATTATAAGATTTTTTTTTGAACTCTTTACTGAATATTTGGCCTTTGGCTCCTTTAGATGACTTCAGAAGGTTAGCACCTATGATGCTTTCTTTCTTTCTTTTTTTTTTTTTTAATCAACAAGTTAGGATAATTTTGGAAGAGGGAAGCATAATTAAGACGTGCCTCCATAATCTGACTTGTAGGTAAATTGGGCGTTTTCTTGATTAATGATAGATGTGGGAGGCCCAGCCCACCGTGGGTGGTGCCACCCCAGAGTACTTTGTCTTGAGTTCTATGAAAATACAAGCTGAGAAAGCCACAAAGAACAAGCTATGAGCAGTGTTTCTCTGTGGTTTCTGCTTTGGTTCCTTCCCTGAATTCTCCACAGTGATATTGTGACCTGGAAGTTGTAAGATGAAATAAACCCTTTCCTTCCCAGTTGCTTATGATTAGTGTTTTATTATAGCAGCAGAGAAGCAAACCAACCAATTTAAACCAGCATCTATTTAACCTGGACTGTACCTACACCACTGAACTGATCGGGAACTCTGCCGTCTGTCCTCATTCTTGCTTCATTCCTGTGCTTTATAGCTTCCGCTTTTCAGTTTGCCATCAGTCAGTTTTTATTTATACTTAGATGAGGTCTTCAGCATAGGTACTAGCAATAAAGGGCCACACAGAGTAGTTTGTACAGTGTTGGCTTTTTTGTTTCTTTGTTTTTGACAGCGGCTTTGCTGTGTAGCTCAGGATTGTCTTGTGATCATATAGGCTCAGTATTCCAAATGCTGGGGTTGTAGTTGTAGGTTACCATACCCAGATTCTGGTAGTGTGTTTTGTTTTGGTTTGTTTTATTTTGTTTTTAATGGGCAAATGCATTCTTAGTTTTGTTCTGAGCTTAACGTTTTGTGCTGTTTGTTGGCCTTGATCAGAGGTTTTGAGGATATTCATAGGATATTTAAAAAAGGTCTGGCTAGAGAATCAGTGAGTACCAAAATTCTGTTAGTCATTGTTAGGCTTTTATAGAGTTTGTAGAAAAGGAGGAGAGGAATTTCTGGGATTGTCTTGTGAGTCTGCAGTAGGGATGTGTTTTGGTTTGCTTTTTGTTGCTTTGAAAAAACATTGCCAGACCAATTTAGAAAGGAAAGTGCTTGTTTTGTCTTACAGATTAGCCCATAATCAAGGGAAGCCAAGTCAAGAACTTAAAGCAGAAAGCATGGAGAAACATTGCTTGCTGGTTTTCAGCTACTTTTCCTTTGCAACCCAGGCCTACCTTCCTAGGGATGATACCACTCAAAATGGTTGGGGCCCTAAAGCATCAATTAGAAATTAAGGAAATAATCTTACAGAGACAATTAAGAAGTTTTCCTCTTCTCTGGTGTTTCAGGTTGATAGCTGAGATTAGCCATCCTTAGATATAAGTTAGCAGAGGGTGTGAATAAAAAAGTAATGCTGCTTTAGCTATTTTTTTATATTGCTGGTTTTGCTATTCCCAGACTGCTTTGAAGTAAGCAAATACCAGTCTCTGACTGTTAAAACCACTGTATTTGTCTTCAGGGGCAGAGATGGTTAAAGAAGAGGACCATGGGGTTTACAGCTGATAGTTTACAGGATCGAGGGAAAATCTTGAGTATAGGTCTGAGTTGCTTGTCTCAGGTTAGTCTGGTATCACACAGAGATGCTAGGAAACCTGGAAGTTTTCTAGGATGTTCAGTCAAGGTGCTAATGGATTAATGGATTTATGACCTTTAGCAATAATGTTCATTAAAAAGGAAAACTTATTTGGACATCATGGCTGTTTCTTTTTTTTATTTTTGTTTGTTTTCTTTTTTTTTAAAAAAATTATTCATTTTTCATGCCAGCTACAGTTCCTCCTCTCTCCCCTACTCTCCCTCCCAACACATCCCCCATCTCACTCCTCTCAAATGATAAGGCCTCCCATGGGGCGTCAACAAAGTCATGGCTGTTTCTTTCTGATCCTGTTCCCTATTACCTAACATGCCATTGTTGCAAATCGACGTATATGTTTATTTTAGTAAGTTGACTGTTTGCTTTTATTTTTATGGTGTGAGTGGTAAATTTTTATTGGGGAATTGGAAACAGATGAAAATACATATTTTTGGTTTTCAGCTGGAGACTGTTGAGAAGGTATATGAAATCTTCACCTCAGAAGAAGTTGATCTCGTTCTGAGGAAGTCAGCTGCAGAACAACTAGCTGTGATCATGCAAGGTAATGAATTTCTGATAGTGGTTTTGTTGCTGACATAGGATTTGAGGTTGCTGTGTTAGTTAGTATTGGTTTGTCAGATGACTGTTCATAGGCTAGGACTAGCCTCTGACCTATTTTAACCTTTTAAATATGCATTTTAATGTTTCTAATTTTCACATTTTTAAAAATTTTTATTAATTCTTTGTGGATTTTACATCATATATTCTGATCCCACTTATCTCCCCATACCCTCACATCTGCCCTCTGCCCTTTCAACCTCTGCCCAATTCAAAACCAAATTGAAAAGAAAAACCAAAAACCAAACATAACAAAACAACAACAACAACATAATAATAGTAATAATAATCTTGTCATGGAAGCTTTAGTGTGGTCCCTTGAGTCACAGTTTACCCTTTAGTCCATTCGTCTTTGCTTACAAGTGTTCATGAGCTAACCCCGACCCTCATTGGCTGCAGCACATGGAGAGAGAGCTCTGCTTCTGGTCTGGGCAGCATACTAGAGCTGACCCTGCCACCCCCTGCGGCTGCCATGCCGAGGCAGTGGTGAGGTAAGAGCTGGATCTGAGGACCTGAGAGCAGGAAAACTGGCTGCAGGCTACACTGGGTGATCTACCAAGGCAGTGCTGGGGAGCTGTCCCGGGTGGTGACAATCAAGGAAAGCTGGCACGCTGACCAACTCAGCTACCACCCAGGCTCAGAAGCAGGGCTATGAATGAGTTGGTCCACCCACTATCCACTGAATCAAAGAACTGTTGGAGCATGTGAAGAGGATGAACCTACACATCTAAAACAGTAGGATTTCCATGACACAGAACAACACCAAGATACACAAGAGGAGCCCCAGTGAGAGCCCATTATAAGTGGTATAGCAGAAATCAGAGGCCTCAAACCAGACCAATGACTTGTGGCAATGAGTACTTGTAATTTTCACTAAAAGGACATTTGATTAGTGTTTGATGGTTATCCTGACATTTTTGGACCCTGAGATGAGAGGATAATTTGAAAAAGCATAATCAACATATTTATGGTTTTTTTTTTTAATTTTCTTGATTGAGACATAATTCAGGTAAAATACTCTCTAAAGGCCCCAGTAAACAGGCACATAACTGACCACAGGTATTTGAAAACATGCTTCCTACCACTAGTCATCATGGGAGTATAAATCAAAACCACATTCTAGTTAGGATGCCTGCTTTCAAAAGGCGAAAAAAACAAAGCAAGCAAACAAAAAACACCTGTTGACAAGGATAGCAAAAGGGAAGCATGATCCTCACCCTGTATGCTACTGATAGGGATGAGGGCAGTGTAGCCATGATGGAAAACAGTATGCAGGCTGCTGTAAGATCTATCATGCTCACTGGGTATATAGCCAGCCATGTTGGAAAGGTACTGCAAGCGCTGGCTGATTTTATGTCAGCTTAACACAAACTAAAGTCACCTAAGAGGAAGGAATCTCAATTGAGAAAATGCCTCCATATGGTCTGGCTGTAGGGCATTTTCTTAATTAGTGATTGATATGTGAGAGCACCATCCTTTGTGGGTGGTGCCACCTCTGGACTGGTGGTTCTAGGTTCTAAAGAAAGCAGGCCTCCTGTGTAATTTCTGCATCAGCTCCTGCCTCCCAGTTCCTACTGTTTGAGTTCCTGTCCTGATTCCTTCATTGATCAACAGTGATGCAAAAGTGTAAACCAAATAAACCCTTTCATTCCCACCTTGCTTTTCTTCATGGTGTTTTATCATAGCAATAGTATCCCTAACTGGGACACTGCACTATGTTTCATGTAGTCCTGTTTACAGTGCCCTTTCACATTTTAAAACGGCGCAGTCCCCCCCCCCCATCTCTGCAAGCAGAGCAGATCTGAGAAATTGCTGCTACCAAGAGGCCATGCTTTACTCTATTTTTTTCTGCCCAGAATTACTTCCCAAGCTCTGTCAGACTTTATGTGGATGCAGTTGTCCACGTGGGTGTGCGCGCCATTCTGTAACATGAAGGCCTGCTTGTTGGGGTTTCTGTCCTGCCCAGTTCCCACAGCCAGTAAGCCCCAAAGAAATTACACAGAGTCTACGTTAATGATAAACTGATTGGCCCATTAGCTCAGGCTTCTTATTAACTCTTTTAACTTATATCAACCCATTATTCTTATCTATGTTAGCCACATGGCTCAGTACCTTTTTCAGCGGGGCAGGTCACATCCTGCTTCTTCGGTATCTGGACAGGATTGCAGAAAGAGCTTCCTTTTTCCCAGAATACTCCTGTTCTCATTGCCCCACCTCTACTTCCTTTCTGGTTGCCCTGCCTATATTTCCTGCTTGGCTACTGGCCAATCAGCATTTATTTAAAACATAATTGACAGAATACAGAATTGTCCTGCACCATTCCACTTTTTAAGGATTAACAAAAAAAGATATTTTGTGCTTATTAGTGAGAATAGAGGAAAAAAATTTTAAGTTATATGCCAATACTTGTAACTAATCTATAAAGTAGCATTTCTGGCTTCAGTAACATCTCTGTGTGTGCATCAGTGTTTGTGTTTCTCTGCATAAAATCCTTAAAATTATTCTTAAAATTATAATGTTTGAATATATGCTTATTATATATATTTTTAGAAATATATAGTACATTAAAATTTTTCCTTTTATATTTCTTATTGATGAGTTGAGGATGAAAATTATTCTATAATAGAATGATATTCATGTTCAACCCATATCTACTTATTAGTTTATGGACAATTCTAAGTATTTTGAAGTAATCTAGGAAAGAGAGGAGATGAAACAATATGGAGAAAAAATTTGCCATGTAGAATTAAAATAATTCATTTGTGTTCTTAAAATACTAGTTCTACTTAGTATCTAAAACAGTTTGCATATTTGTTAGTTTTTGTAGGTATTTTTATATTTCATATTCCAATATGGGAATAGATATAAGAATTGCTTGTAACTTAAATGTTTTACAGTGTATGGATTCCTGAAAATATTTTGTCTTCTAATTTCAGCCCTAGGTATACCATATTTTTAGTAGTTTGAAAGTTGGGTACAGAACTGTTCCATATATTTAAAATGGTTTAAATTTAAAAATGGTTTAAAGCCACAAACATTTGTTTACCTTTGATATTGTTTTATTTGTAGATATTAAAATGCATGCTGTGGTGAAAAAGTTATGCTTAATTGAGAAGATAATCGGGTATTTAAATGAATGTGTTGGTCAAGATGGCAAGGTAAGACATTTTTTATTTGCTTATTTTAAAGAGAAAGTATGTATGCGTGTCTCTCTGTCTCTGTCTCTCTTTCTGTGTGTGTGTGTCGGGGGTGGTGTATGCATATTTGCATGGAGGTTCACTTGCCTGTGCATGGGTACGTGGAGGCCAAAAGTTGATGTTGGATTATATTCCTCTATTACTCCCCATATTATTATTTGTTAATTTTTATTTATTTTTAAAATTTATTTATTTTTTGATATATTGCATCTAGATCTCAGTTTCTTCTCCCTCCTCTTCTTTAGTCCCCTACCTGATCCACTCCTTTTCCATTTCCCTTCAGGAAAGGTTAGACCTCACAGGGATTTCAACCAAACATGGCATATCAGGTTTTAATAAGACTAGGCACCTCCCTTTATGTTAAGATAGAATGGAGAAACCATTCCTACATTCCCGCTGTTAGGATTCCCACGAGAAGTCGAAGCTATACAACCATAACATAACATAGGTGCAGAGGGCCTAGGTCAGACCCATGCATGCTCCCCAACTGTTGGTTCATCTCTGTGAGCCCTTATGAGCCCAGTTAGTTGATTATGTGGGTTTTCTTGTGGTGTCCTTGACCTCTCTATTTCCTATAATCCTTCCCTTTCTCTGCGATTCCCCAGATCTGCCTAATGTTTGCTTGTGGGGCTTTGCATCTGCTTCATTGAGTTGCTGAATGAAGCCTCTCTGATGACACTTATGCTAGGTTCCTGTCTACAAATATAGCAGAGCATCATTAGGAATCATTTCACTGACTTTATTTATTTACTTACTTACTTATTTTGGCCAGTCCTGTTTTGTTCTATCCTAGGTCTCTGGATCATCCAGTCTCTGGTTTCTGGCTCTTCTGGCATTGTCAGGGGTGGGCTCCCTCCTGGGGTATGGGTCTCGAGCTGGACCAGTCATTGTTGACTATTCCCACAATTTCTGGGCAACCTTTACCTCAGCATTCTATTGTTAAGATAGGGTATTTCACTGAACCTGTAGCTAACTCACTGTTTTGACTATGGTAGCTGGCCTGAGAGTCCCCAGGATCCATCTGTCCCCTCCTACCAAGTTCTGAGTCACAATACCCAAATTCTACATGAGTGCTAAGAATCTTATCCAGGTCCTCCTGCTCACAAAGCAAGTACCTTTCCCACTCTACCATGTTTCCAGCCTGATAGGTTGATTTTATTAGTTTGAACTGAATTTAACTGAATTTGGATGAGTACTTGATTTTAAGTCTTAAAAGGGAAACCCACCTGTAGCATGAATTCTAATTGTTCTTAATAATAAAATCCCAGAGTCAGATATAGTGGTTAATGCTGGAAGATCAGAGAAGCAGAACAGCCAACCACTAGAGAGTTTTTATCTCTACCAATGATCAGACCAAAGATCAGATCAGACAGCGATCCTGTCTCTGCTGTCTCTGTGAAACCTCAGCCTGCACCAACAGACAAGCTTTAACAATATTTGTTAAAGCGCAGACAAAATATCACCACACTCACCCATCTATTATTTTGTCTTTTATTTGTATTTTATTTTGTTTTATTCCTAAAAGGGGTCTCTAAAGGACAACAGCTTAAAAATTCTATGAGCTTTCTAAAGAGAAGTATATTCAATGTTGCTTTCATTTTTAAATATTTTTTTTTTAAATTAAAGGATTGCTATTTTAGGTGTATAAGGGCTTCCTTATACACATATGTCTGTGCATCATATGCATGCCTGGTCCCTATAGAGTCTAGAAGAGGATATTGGATTCCTTAGAAGTGGAGTTACAGACCATTGTGAGCCACTACATGTATGCTGGGAACTGAACCTGGGTCTTCCGCAAAAGCAACCAGTGCTCCTTAACCCTAAGCCCTCTCTCCAGCCCAATATTTAAAGTAATTTTAAAACAGAATACCTAACGTCTTTTCATTTTAGTTTCCTGTAATTTAATGACCTAGCCATAAAACTTAGAATAAGACAGAGTGGTATGTTTTATCTCCTTTCCTGTTGGCAGGTCATAGAATGCTTGATTCTGCCGTGCCTCACACTCCTGAGGAAGGTTTTATATGCCGACCCCACCATCCGTGTTTCCTTGTCGCAGCAATCTTCTCTCTTGACCCTGTTACTCAGAGGTGAGTAAATAGTGCCCAGAGAACACAGCTCTTAGCTTTAAGTGCTCTCGTTAGACTGTGGTAAAATTTTCTTTCCATTGTAGTATGAGAACAAAGTTCTTTGCTGACTCTTTACTGAAATGTCACCGTGAAAAGCACTCAGTGCTTTTGTGGAAATATCTCTTATACTGTTGTTGCCTAAGTAGACAGTAGCTGAGAATAGCTGAGCTCTGATGGCTCTCTGCACCTGCTTGTTGATTTGTAATTTAGTACTTATATGGAAGGCCAGTTGCTTTCTCATTCTTTTTTTTAGTATCTGTGCCTACTTCTGGTGTCACTTGTACCTTTGTTTGCTATGTAGCTTATGAGGTTAGACTGGGATAGAGACTACAGACCCACTGAGTGACTTATTCTGAGGATCTGTATATGTGTGGAAATGTGTTAAAAAAGAAATCCAGGTTAGTTTGATTTGATTTTAATGATATTTGAATAGAAAACTATGGGTTTTGTCTTGTTTTCTTCTTTTTCTTCTTTTTTTTTTTTTTGGTTTTCTGAGACAGGGTTTCTCTGTAGCTTTGGAGCCTGTTCTGGAACTAGCTCTTGTAGACCAGGCTGGCCTCCAACTCACAGAGATCTGCCTACCTCTGCCTCCTGCTTGCTGGGATTAAAGGCATGCACCACCACCACCCGGCAGTCTTGTTTCTTATCATTTGCTTTTAATACAGACCTGGGTATTTTTATATTTGGCAGGGTTTTCTAGAGGAATAGAACACACGATGAGTTTGTATTATTGAAAGGAATTTATTATATTGGCATGCATGATAGGGGTAGGTGGTGGCCATCTGCACATCAGAGGGTCAGAACCTGGGAGCCGCTCAGGTTTTGTCTGATGGGAATGCCTGGGAGATTCTTGGAGAGTCAGAGACCTTTAGTCCCTGTTGGGTGGTAGAAGAAATGTGGTTCTGTACCATGAAGCATGGCAGCAGCAGCAGATGGACACAGTCAGGGCAAGAGCTGACGGCGGGCAAGCAGAACACGAGTCCCCTTAGACCCTGTCTGGGCCTCCACCTGTCTTAGCCTAGAGTCTGTCTCTTGTCCACCTCCAGTTATGTTCACAGTCAAGGCTGATCATCAGTCACAGTGTTCTACAGCACTTAGTTTCCTACAGCTTTACCTCACTGCTTTTGACTATTCTACAGAGCGTTTTCATCAAATATCTCAATATTAGGCATTTGTATGATAAATGAAATTTATATTAAAATATATAGTATTAAAACATAATTATATTTGAGCATTTTCCCTTCAATGATAATCTGCCTACAAAGTGAGCAGAACACAGTTTATTGAAGAAACATTTGTTAAAGTTGAAACCAGGTTTAAAAAAAAATCATTTTTAAGATCATGAGATTTTTAAGTGGAGTGTGAAATTTTTTACAGATCTTTACGTGATCACCTGAAAGAATTTCAAGTTCACATTTCTGATTTTCTTTCCTTTTAAAACATTTATTCCTTTTTTCATTTGTTCTTTCTGAAATTTAATTTTTTGTAATAAGGTATTACTGTGTAGCCTTTCCTGGCTAGAACTTGATATATGTACCAAGTTGGTCTTGAACTTGTAGTGATCAGCCTGTATCTGCCTCCCAAAAGCTGACATTACAGGTGAGTTCCAGTGTGTCTAGCTTCTAGTTTTCTTTGTTCATGTTGATAATTATCTTATTAGCTTCATTTAATTGCATTTAGTCTCCCATTTACCTATATTTATTTAAATTATCTTAATATTGCATTTATGAGTACCTAGCAGATACTAAAGTACTTTTACATGTGTGGGATGGTGTTTGGAGTCAAGCTCAGGTCATGTATGTGCTAGGCAGGGGCTGCATCAGTGTGCCACACTCCCGTCTTGCAAAAACACTTTCCATGGCAGCATAAGCTATATCCTACAGAGAAAATATCATTCTTTAATCAGCTACTCTGCCAGGAAGATTCATTCATCTGTGAACATTTACAGAGCACATACTATGTTCTGGGTGTAGCGATAGGCCCTTTTGTTAGAGTTATGATGTACATGGCAAAAGGATTGTCAGGAGTCAAAGGCTTTGACAAGTAATTATAAATATAGCATAATACCTGAAGTGGCATTCCTGGTACCACAGGAAGTGCTGAATGTAGTAGCGTTAGGGAACGGTTAGATAATGCTTCTAGGAAATAATATGTAATCTGGGACTTGAGAGTTGCATGGGAATTCAGATAGACATGACTGACTTCCTGATAGAGCAAGAAGTTATGTTTGATATTTTAGTTCGATAGGGACAATGAGATTTGAAGGAATGTAGATAAGTGGAATTTGGGATGATGTAAAGATGGCTATTCATGCAAGAGCTGGTAAGCCTTAGTAAACAGCAGAGAGGAGCTATATAAGGTTGTTAGATGGGAATATGTATTTTAGAGATTATTCTGTCTAAGCTTGGAAAATTGATTGACAGTCTTTAATGATTAAATAGCCTTGCAAAACTGAATTATAAACTTTCTATGAGAGAATCTTATACTGTATTTTAGGCATACAAAGAAATAGTATTCATTACATAATTATAGAGGTAGGAAATTGAGGTCTCAGAATTTAGGGACTTGGGCATAGTCATAACTAGATATGTGGTAGAGGCAGAAGAAATCCAACTTTTTTATGTTTTTTTCAATGATGACAAAGTTACATTGTGAAATTCTAGACATATAGAACTATATATGATAAAATGCTGTATGTTTTCATAATCTGTTTTTCAATATTCCCAAAGATGTATGTTGTATTCTTGTTTCATTTGCCATAACACTGAATATTAGTTTCAGTTTTTTTATTGTCAGAAAGTCATTGTCTATCATTTGTGTGTGTCCTGTCATTAAAACTGCAACCCTGATGGTGGAATATGGTTAACTTCCTCTCCAGTGATAAAAGAGCCAATTTTCTTCACAGCTCTGCCATCACTAGTGTTTCCATTTTAAAATTTTCTTGTAGATAAAAAATAATAGTTCCTATAGGTTATAGAGTAGTGGCGATAGGAAAATGAGGCCGTTGGGAAGGAACTAACCAAAATAAAGTGTGCATGAAGAAGTTTGCCACCTGAGTGAACAATACCACGAGGGGTGTAGCACAGCACATGTGATATGAGAGAACTGGCTGGGCCTGGGTGGGTGGGTGGGTCGGTCGGTGGGCGTGGGTGGGTTGGTAGCCACTAGAGGTTTGAGCAGATATGGGTGAGGGAGTGGGAGAAAGAAGGGCTGGGGTTAAAAGGAATGAAAACTAAGGATGTATGAAGAATCCTTAAGAGACCTTTCTAGTTTGTAAGCTATTTAAAAATATAAGAAGGGGGCTTCTATTATATTTGAAACCTGTAATAAGCTTAACATTTTATGGGAGTAAAACTTAGGTAAGAATCTAAATCTGGTCTTAAATTCATACTGTAGCCATTTATATTCCAAAAATTTCTTATGTATTTAAATACTCCAAAACATTCTGAACCATTCTGTCTCTGCTGAGTGGAAATGTTTAACATTAGTTCATTTTTACATGATTCTTATTTCCTTACTTTTTGGATTGTATTTTTTTGTCATACTAATTTTGTATTTATCCTTCTTCCCTCCCTCCCTCCATCCCTCCCTTCTTCCTTTCTTTCATTTTGTTTTTTGAGACAGGGTTTTTCTGTGTAGCCTTGGCTGTTGTGGAACTTACTCTGTAGACCAGGCTGTTCTCAAACTCATACAGATCTGCCTGCCTCTGTCTCCTGAGTGCTGGGATTAAAGGTGTGCGCCACCACCACCCAGCTTGTCTTTTCTTACAATTAGGTAAACTATTTTAAAGTACAGATTTCTTGTTTCTGCTTCTATAAATTTGAAGATTCTGTATTGTTATTATTCCTGTATGATGGTGCAGCTACTGTGTGATGGTCCAGTTTGTTTAGAACTTCTTAGTTTTCAAACAGTGAACAATTGTATCACTTTTTAGAAATGTTAGGAATGTGAGAAAATTAGATGAAGCTTTTTTGTTTTTATGTTAAAGGACTTGACTAGGCCTCCGAACTAGTGTGTGATGGAGCTAGTGCTGTTGCCTTTTCCCATGTCTTCTCATGATAAACGAAAAGCAGAATAGCATAAACACAGTGTTTTAGCATTACATCTAGTTCCAGGACTATGTTTGTTGTTAAGATCCAAAATTCTGAAGAATCTTTAGTGAGAAAACTTCAGCTAGAAATGTGTGTCTTGACAAAGCGTCCCTTGAAGCTGGTCTCTTTGCTGAGATCTCCTGCGTCTGCAGTGAGCGAGTCTGCACATGTGCTCTTGCACCAGTAGTGTCAGCGCTTTCTGGGAGCTTCTTAGGAACGCAATCACTGTATAGACTGAGACACTGCCGCTTTATATGTCACCCCAGTATCTTCACATTTATGGTAGTTGAGAGCCACTAAAACACTTTCAGTAATGTAATTTTTCTGGGTTAATGCTGTATTTTTCTTTCTTTCAAGTTAAGGCATTTTAAACCCTTTAAAGTTCATTCTTTCTAGAAGTGAAAATATTTTATGAAGTTGCTTTTCTGATTGTCCCTCAGTTTCCTTGATATTTCATGAAGATCTCACTGTGGTCACTGAAGTTGGGGCATTGTTTTGTCTTCTTTTGTTTGATGAAGTATCAAGAATGGACACATGGTAAGATATAAGGATTTCTGTTTGTCTGTTTTACCCTTAGCTATTGAGTTCTTTTGACTTAAAGACTTTCCCTGCTATACACATGTGTTATGCTTTTTGGTTTGAATAATTGGTATTTAAAAGCCCATGGGTTCAAAAAGTCACCCTGAATTATATTTTTAGCATAACTAAGTATAAAATTAAAAAAATTATTATAGGGATTTTTGTCTTGGATGTGTTTGTAGTACATGTTTTCAACTTTGTGTACTTTCAAAAATATTATTTAAAAAATAAAAAAATATTTGGAGTGATAGTTTTCGATGAACATGACTTTAAAAAGCATCGGTGGAGCTGGGCATGGTGGTGCATGCCTTTATTCCCATCACTTGGGAAGCAGAAGCAGGCAGATCTGTGAGTCCAAGTCCAACCTGATCTACAAACAAGTTTTAGGACGTCTAGGACTGTTACACAGAGAAAAGCTGTCTCAAAAAAAAAAACTTCCCTCCCCCATGCCCTATTTCAAAAAAAAAGGGAAACATCAGTGGGAGGGGCCACAGAGTTCACCTGCTAGTATGTCCACTTTTATTTGAGTCCTTATCATATGAAACTGCAAAACCAAAAACTTACTCTCAGTTCAGGTGGTGGCAAACACTTGGCCACACTGAATGTTAATTAGACTCTCAGATGCACTGCTCCAGGATGGATGGGTTGTACTGCATAGACCTTGGCCGACTCAGTTTTCCTTTTGCCCTTTCCCCCCTTTTACAGGTCTATTGATCCGTCTAATAAGCCTTCTTTGCCACCAGTCTTCAGTTTGCCTGCTTCAGTCTTTAGAAGGTAAGGAATTGGTCTTATTTTCATGAATGGTAAACTATTGTTACACAAAGGGGAAGTTGCTGTCTGTACGTTTTTTATTTACACTTTTCATTAGCATTTCAGTCACGTGATTTGTAGTACTTTCATACTTTTTTCATCGTGGTTCTTTGGAGGGTCAATGAGTACAACTCCCTGTCATCAGCTTTTTATTTCAGTCTCCTGAAAATTTATAGGAAAACTCAAAGAACCGCAGTGCGTTCCCTTCAGCGTGGCTCATCACTGCTAGTATTGATAGCAATTGCTACATGCTGTCTCTCGTTCTCCACATATAATCTCTGTTTCCAACCATTTGAAAATAAGCTTTAGAAATCTTTTTAGAATTTTTTAAAAGTGCAGGGTACAGTCAAGATCATGTGCTGAATTTTATGTCTACTTAGAACTTGAAAATATGTACATCATTTTTCTTTTTGGTATAATATATATGAAACTTATATACAACCCTGAAATTTTTTTTCTTAGTAAACATCCGTGGATATACTGTGAAGAGAAAGATTTATAGTTCTTGTTTCTAGTTCAGAAACCCCTCTTATTCTTCTTTGTTACTTTTTACTACTCCAATATGTAATACTGTTTTAATTTCTATCACTATAGCTTATTTTTGCTGGCTTTTGAAGATTATCAACATAATATATTCTTACATTTATTTTCTATTATTCAACTTGGAAGGATTAGTCCATGTCATTTCATGAAGTAATATTTTAAAGTTTTCTTAATTTAACCATACTTTAATATTTTTCATATTTCTCCTGCTTGATGCTTGAATTCACATATATATTTTGCATGGGCTTGAAAGATTTTTTTTTGTTACTACTTATTTAAAACTTTTTTTTAAATCATGTAAGTTTAAAGACTTTAGCAAAGACTTGATTCCAGAATGGGTAGCACCGGAGACCTGTGGTTGAGAGTATTTCTCAGCAGTGTTGTAGACAGAAGCTCGTAGAGGCAGCCACTGAAAGGAAAGGACAGGTGTTGGCTGCTTAGGGTAGAAACACCCTAGTCCAAATTTGGGCAGGTTATGATTGAAGTCTGATTTCTATTTAGCTCTGCATCATGTGCTGACTTTCTTGGATAAGCACTATTGCTTGTAAAGTTCTTGTCTGATAATCTCACCATTTGTGGCATCACTAGTCTGCTGCCCTGCTTTAAACATCATTTTGTATTAGTCAATTTCATAGTAATATAATAAAATACTTGATAGAATTAACTTAAAAGCAAAAGGTTTAGTTTGGCTACTGTTTTAGAAGTGTCATACAATATTGGCGTCAACTTTGCTTTGAGTCTCTAGTGAGGGTATCACATTATTGCAGAAAATTCAACAGTGCAGAATCTCCTCCCATGTGAGCCAGAGAGCTGTGAAACAGTAAACTGGAGTCTCACAGTCCTTTTTCAGGACATACCCTCAACTGACCTAAGGAGCTCCCACTGCATCCCTCTTCCTTGAAGTTCCTGCCACTGAACTCCTGCTCTTGAGGGTTCCTCAAACTAAGCCTCTCCTCCTAAGGTTCCTCGTACTGGATCCTGCCCTCCTGAAGGTTCCTTAACTGACTCCGTCTTGTTAAAGTCTTCTCTTGCTGGACCCCTCTTCTGAAGGTTCTGCTACCAGCCGTCAGAGCCCCATCGGGATTTTTGAAACATTCAGAATTTGAGTTGACACATTTTGTTCTGTCCTGTGAAACCTACTGGGTTCTTATCAAGTAATGAATGTAGGAAATGAAAAATTTTAGAGACTAGATGATCTTTTCGTTATAGATAATTTTCTTCTGAATGCCATTAGGTTGTAGTCAAAAGAATTTATCTTAATGAGAAATTGAACTGAACTGATTCAGAACTGTACTGTAGTCTTTAAGACTGATTTATTTAAACCTGTACACTGCCATTTTTTCCCACCTTCTATTCCTGTCATTAACTTTTGTATCCCTGTTCTCATTTGGATACCAAAAGTTCTACATTACTGCTTTCTGTTTGTCTTTTTCATCTTGAACTTTCTTTGGACTCAAAAACTATATGGAGTTAAATTTCGAGGAATGTGGAAAGTTGGCATTTGTTTATAGAAAAGAATTTATAGGAAATTATTCTGATTGACTTTGTTTTTCATTCATAGCAATTAGTAGAAAGACCTTGAATGAATTTTATAGAACAGTATTTCCATTGCCCCTTTATTCTTTTTTTATTATGCTGGCTCTCGAAGTATGTATGGTTATTTCATTATTATTGTTGACCTAATCATGAGGTAGTGATTTTGGTTTTTAGTGTGAGCTGTTCTTTTTCCTATGAAATGAATGCTTTTAGGCCCATGATTGCCTAATGGTCTTTCATCAGTAATTTTGTATTCACTGATGATACTTTCTGTATAGTTATTTCTTTAGGCTTGTTATTTCTTCTTACTTATTAAATAGCACCCCTCTCCGTGCTTTTCCTTTCTCCTTAGAGTATTGCTATGAAACTTTGATAGTTTTGTTTTGTTTTTTGACTCAGCCTTTTGAATGCTGAGATTAAGAGGCATGTGTCACCCCATCCAGCTTGGATTGTTTACTTTGTAAAATAAAAAAATATCATCTGTTGTCTTTATTCTTTGATGCTGAAAATGTTCCTTGTTTATCTAATGTTATTGTGTTTTTCGGATGTGGCCTCATGAATCAGTTAGTGCTTTGTTGTTTTCTGGTGCAGAGAAAGTCAAGGCATGCAGTCTTCTAGATCAGCAATAGCTACTAGTCTAAGAAAACCTGTTCTTTTGTCTTAAAAATACTTATTTATGTATATATACATATTACACACACACACACACACATATACATACATATATGTGAGAGAGAGAGAGAGAGAAAGGGAGAGAGAGTGTGCATACATGTGGGAGAATGCAGTTGCCAAGGAGGCCAGAAGAAGGCATCAGATTCCCTGGAGCTGCACTTGCAGGCTTTTGTGCACTGTCTGATGTGGGTATTAGAAACCTTCTTGGTTTTCTGCAAGAGTAACGAGTGCTCTTAACCACTGAGTCAGCTCTTTAGTCTTACCTTGGTAGTATTCAGTGGAAAATTGCTATTAAAATGTTTAAACTGCTATTAAAATATTAGGCTCTATTAAAAGTAGCTTTACTTACTAAATTATATGGTCTGATTTGGATATGAAATCACAGCATTGCCTCTTTCATTGGTATGTTGAAAGTGAAAATGAAAGCCTGTGCCAGTGGCTCTTATAAATTAAGTGCTGCAATTGTTTGTAGAACATTGGCCATTAATATGTAAACTAGAGATCTGTGGGCTTAGTTTTTTAAAATTATTTTTTAAAATTTATTTTAATTTCGCTAGTGGACCAGGCTTCCTTAATCCTAGACAAGAATTTGATCACTGAAATTGATCCCAGGCTATTGGAATATGTTGTATTATTAAAATTATTCTGAGTGTCCTGCTAATCACTCTGAAATCAGCTTGAGATCATTTAAGAGACATTGGTATTGAAGTTCTTCATGTATCTAGAAATACTAATGGAATCTTGAGTTTATTGGTCGCTGTGTTCTTATGGGAAAACAGCAAGTGGAGCTTAGTCACTTAGTGACTTTGATCATAGACAATTCTGTAGCTTCCTTGAGAACTTCATTTTGTTCATCTCTGTAATGGATGCCATAGCAACACCCACGTAAATGGAGAAATGGTGGTTTCAAACAGTTTGTTTCAAGAAGTCAGCATTCATGTTTTATCCAAGCACCTTTAATGCTTTATGTACTGTAGTCATTGTTCCTGACTTTAAGGAGCACTGGCTATCTCTGCAATAATCCTAATATATAGGCTGCAGCTAGTTATCAAGAAAGAATAATGAAGGGTTTTGGAATGTGAAGGAGAATGAAAGAATAATTAAAATATTATATAAAATGTGATAAATTTATCATGGTTAAAAAGTATGGGAGTCGCAAAACTAGACTTATTTCTGGTTTATTATTTGAGTCCTGTTTAAAAAATTAAAGTTTGCAATTATTTAATTTTTTTTTCTAGGTATCATCTGCCAGTTCATGTGATCGGCCACCATGCAGTGAGTCCTTACTCAATAGTTTTGCCACTATCTGCTGAGTATTTGGCCTTGAAGCCTGTGTCAGATATGCTAAGAATAGCTTGGAACCTGGCATGGTATCATGGGAGTGATAATCTGTTGAAACACATGACTTCTGAAGCTAAAATTCAAGAGTAAGTAGTTATATTACGATAAATTACATGGAATTAATTAGGCTTCACTTCTGTAGTTTAAAAGCTTTTTTTAACTTGATATTATCAACTGATTCTAACTTGATTATATTTTTACTTTGTTTTAGATCTATGCCTGTTAAAAATTATATAAAACCGTATAAGCTAGAAAGGATTTTATATAGAAACTATATAGTGCTTATTCAGTTAATAGTTGTAGTTAAGAGTGCTGTGACATTAGAGTAAAGCTCAATAAGTGTACCTGAGCGTGTTCCTACTCCTAGACGTCGTAATCGCCACACATGAGTGTACCGTAATAGTGTGTCGTTGGTAAAGAGGAAAATGTCAGTATTCACAGTTAGAACACCAATGTAAAACTATGACACTGATGGATTTATATGTTAATTTTCTGTTAACTATAAGTTAACCTTTAATGAAAAGCAGATGGAGGCAAAAACAGTTTTTGAGAGAGGTTTATGATAGAAATAAACCTGGGCTTATGTTGTTCTTTTTTAATTCGTTTTTTTTTTCTTTTATGCCTAGATTTTTAGGTACACTGCAGCTGTCCACAGAAGATATCCTTACGCTGAAGATCACGTACACAGCTAGTGGGCTGCAAGACTGCCTTAAGTCCATTGTTCAGGCTGGGGGCCACAGGGATGTGAGGGCTGCTATCACCAGGATGAGTTTTTATCTTTTGAATGACAAACTGTCTTTGAAGGATGAAATTGGTCCATGTGGAGTTACGTTAAAATCCTTGCCTTGGCACACTGTGCTCAACAGGTTAGTGTAAGTTTAAAAGACCTGATCTGAATTATGTTTAGGGTTGTCTTCAAGTCTTTGATGAGAAAGTATGTATTTGTACATCTATTATCATGAGAGAAATGCTTTTTATAGAAAGAAAAACTCTAGGATAGTTTATGTGTGATAAATAATAACAGAAGAGAGAGAAACTTGACCCTAGTCTTGACATTCATAGATTATTTATTAATCTACCTTAGAAAATTTTATTTCACAAATGTAAATAATCAGGATACCACATTGATGAACCATACTGAATGTTTATTCCTGTCCATATTGTAAGTAAATTGATATAGTTAGTACATTGACAAATAGGTTTGCTACACCTGCTACTGGTTGGTTTTTTTTTTTTTTTGCCTACATTTTCTTCTCAAATGAATGATTTCATTTTTCTTTTTGATCAAATTTTATAAAGTTAATGGCCATGTGACTGTCTTTTGATAGTCACTAAAAAGATTCTAGCTTATAAATTTCAGATGTTGAACTGGTATCAGATGACTACATTTGAAACAAGACTGAGAAGCCCTCCCTGCAAGCAGTTTTTTATTTTATTGTGCACATGAGTAGTGCAAATGTGTAATTTTCTGAATAGACACAGTGTATCATATGAGTTTGTAAATTTGAACTTCTCTACTTCATTGGTAAGGGTTGTAATACTAACTAAGCCTCTCCAGTGGTATGCCAAACCAGCTAGTGAGATAGCTTTGTTGAATAGTTGATGGCTTGGGTTATGGTATTTTCAAATTAGTTATATGAAAAATAACTATATGAACTATAATTTCATATTGTTAATATATGAATTAAATTATATGAAAAGTAAAAGTAACAAATGTGAAAAATGTCACTTTTTAATTGCTTTACGTTTTACTGTTGTCTCTGATCTTGTGCTTATTTATAATGGATCTTTTATGGAATCATTTTTGTATCATGTGCTACACGGTACAACTTTTCACAGCCTCTTCGTATACTGCTCCTTGAAATAGGCCACAGTGGGGATATTAGAGTAGGAAACTGATAAACACAGCACATTAGTACTCTGTTTTGTCAGACTACTCCTTTTACATTCACCAACTAAAGAATGTATAAACTTTGCAGTTTCAATAAATTTGGTGTATTGTCAGAAAATTAAATGGCAAAAGGCATTAATATATCTTGGCTTCATTGTAGACAGTAGATTTTCTTTTGTGCATTAAAGCTGTAATTGTATTTTATATCACACTGAATTAGAAGCTCTCTAATGTAGCAATGGAAGCCTCTAGTATAGTCAAATTGTACAGTAATAGTAACTATATGTGAGCGTCACATTTTTATGATGATACTTTCCCCTACACAGGCAGAATAGTGTGTGTATGTTCCATAGCTTTGAATCTGCTATATCCATGCATTCAACCAACTGTGGATTGAAAATCTAAGAAAAGATTGTTGGTCAGATGGCTCAAGAGCAGCAGCAGAAGTGCTGCTCTTGGAAGGGACCCGAGCTCATTGCCAGCACCCACGTTGGATGGTTTAGAATTGCATATAATTCTGTTTATGGAGATGCCATTCCCTTGCCAGTCTTACTGGTCATCTGTGCACACATTGTGTACATGCAAACATATAAATAAACAATTCCTCTAAAGGAAGCATCTGTGATGAAGAGATGTTTTTCCATGTTGCTGTTTCCTAAACAATACAGTGCAACCACTGTATGTCTGCATAATAATTACATAGTGTTGGGTAGTCAAAATAATTTTGTAATGTAATGCTCACGGGAGGCTATCCACAGGTTGTTTTGTTTTGTTTTTTTTTTGTAAATACAAAGCAGTGCTACAGAAAGGACTTGAGCAATTGCAGATTTTGGTGTTAGGCGCCTAATTAATGCAGATTGGGTAGTGTCAGAGTCCACAGATATGATTTTGTCTTGCCTTGTACCGGATGAGTTCTCTTCTCTTTCTTTGTTAGTAGCATGCATCTCCAGTGTGAGCCTTTTAAAGAATGACTGTTCCATTTTTGGACTTTGACCTTAAGCTCTTGTTTTGAACTGTTACTTTGCAATTATACCTACCAGTATGTCCTTTAAACATACTCAGAATTAATTCTAACTGTATTTGCATGTGACATCTCTCCAGTTATTCAAATACAGTTTCTTCTCTAATTTTTCTCCTCATTTGCTCTCAATGTTATTTCGATTTTTTTGTTTGTTCATACTTCTGTGATGTGATGACTTTTAAAAGGAAAGTAGTGATGTTTAAAAAAGTAGGCAAAGAATAAAGAGTGTTGTCTTTTTTTGTTTTTCCTGGTGTATTTAGCAAACCTTTGTTTACCTACTAGGTGCTAAGCTTTTCTAGGAAATTTTATAGCAAGTAAAACAGACATGTCCCCTGCTGTCATGGAACTCATGGCAAAGGCAGCAAATAGTGTTGCCAAGGTAGGACTGCTCCCAAGTGGGAGACTGGATAAGAGTTTCTAATCTCAACAGTAGGGGACTAGTGTTTCATGGGAAGAAGTTTAAGTCAAGAAAAAATAGTGTAAAGCAGGTAGAAATAGAACAGATGGCAGGCATAGGGATGAAGACCTCCCGTTAGAAAAGAGTACCTTTGAACAGCAGAAAGACAGAAATCTCATGTGGCCTTGAGGGATATGGGAGCTGATACAGTATGAGGCTATAGAGATGATATTTTATGATTTTGTTGAATATCATGGATGATGTTTTGAAATTTTTATGACTTTGACATTTTATTTTATTAGATTCATTTCTTCATTATGTCTTCTAAAAAATAGTTTTCTAATCTGCATTCCTTTAAATCAAGATTTGGTGTTTTTGTTTTTGTTCTTCCTCAACTGAATGCCATCTTCTCAAAGTAGACATTTTAAATGGAAAGGTGTGTAGCGATTACCATATTACAGCAAATATGCATAACTGACTTTGCCATGGTGTTGACTGCTTGCATTAGCATTTATGTTCTAACGTAGTAATCATATGATCCTAAAAAATTACCTAACCATGTTTTTGCCTGAATTTTCTCGTTTTAAAAATGGAGCTCTGGAGGTTTTGGAAACAGGTTTTTAAAATGGTGGCCAAAGGCCAGTGAGTAGTAGATGGTGTGTGACACACTTGTTATTATTGTTATGCTATTGATAAAGCTCCCGTGGGTGTTTTTAAATAAGCTATTACCAATGTTGCTGAATCTCACTTCTCTTCCCAATCGCCTTTTTAAAAATGATTTTCCAAGCTTTAGTTTTTTTCTTCCCTACAGAAGAATTTTATTGTTTAACAACCTTCTTACTATCTTTCACCAGTGTTTGTTTAAGAATCTCAGAATGTTGCTTTGGTGTCTGTTTTTCTGAACTCAGAGATTCTCCTAAGCCTTCTTTCAGCCTGTTGCAAAAATCTAATAAATTCTTTGCAAGGTGTGTGTGTGTTTCCCTTCTCTTTTTTCTTTCTTCACTTTGCTACCTTGATCTTACTAATCAGTCAGATGTGAATTTGAAATCGTAATTCTTTCCTTTTTTGTGTGTGTGGATGGGATTCGAGACAGGGTTTCTCTGTGTTACAGGGTCTAACTGTTCTGGAACTAGCTCGCCTAGGCCAGGCTGGCCTTGAACTCACAGAGATCCACCTTCCTCAGCCTCTGCTTCCAAGCAACTAAAGGCCTGCGCCACCGCCCAGGGAAATCTTAATTCTTATCAGAGAAGCCTGACACTGCCAGTTTGAAAATGAAAAGTGGAGGGAGTGTGTTCCTCTCTGGCATCCCCCTTGGCACTTTTTCTATTTTAATTTTGTCATGACTGGGTAAACCTAGTTCCATACATGGGAGGTAAGTGTTTTACCACTGAGCCTAAGCTCCAGTTGACTTTGCATTTTTCTCTTAGCGACTTACTTTTCACTTCATTTTCTTTCATCACTACCTTTATCACGTTTTCTCTACCATGGCTGAAGTTTTGGGAGGCAAATGGCTTTCCTTCATCTGTGCATCTCCCAGTACCCTAGATAAGCATCTAGAATCTTATCTTGGAAAATATGTGCTTGTGTTGACTATACATACTTGATAAACAGTGATGTCTTGTACATTTCAAAGAGCTAGAAATCATGATTATTCTCTTTTTCTAAAATACAGGTTTTTACAAGTACCTCCTGCTTGCACTGAAGATGAGAAACTGCTGATAGATATCATACATTTTTTGAATAAGTTAATAAAGGAACAAAGAAAAAATCCATCAGTAGGACTTTTACACTGGATTCTAGAGTTACTTCTTAGGCATGTAAGTATGTTCAAAGAATTTAAACTTTTGGATTGGGAAGGAGCTTACTTGGAGAAACTCCTTATATTGGAAAGGATAGTGTTTTTATAACATGTGCTTAGTAAAGTAACTCTTACCTTGTGGTGAGTGCTTCGTGGAATATGGCCTTTCAATATCATTGACTCTGTTTTTTTTAATGGACATTCCATAGGATGAAACTGTTTTTAATAAATCCAGTTCTTTTTATGAGATTTTTTTGGTTATATTTTAATTTTTTTAATGTTAGTATATTTTAAAACGTTTTTATATATTTTTTGGAATTTCAGACTATATTTTTATTATATTTTCTCCGTCCCTTAATGACTCCCAGATCGTCCCTCACCTCCATACCCACTCATCTTCATATTCTTTCTTCTAAAAAACACTAAAATCAAAATAAGCAATGAAAAGAAAAAGCATGTGTGTGAGCATGCATGTGAGTGAGTGTGCTTTATGCTGGGGTTTTTGCCTGTCTCGAACTTGTACAGGTCTTGTGCATGCTGTTACGGTCTTTTGGGGAACATACGTGCATCAATCCTGTTGTCTAGAAAATACTGTTTCCTTGAAATCTTCCACCATTCCTGACTTTTACAACTTTCTGTATTCTCTTCTCCATAGACTTCTAAGCCTTGGTTCAGCATTGCCTTAGGGTTCATGCTCCAAAGTCTCTTAGGTTTTATGCATTGTCCAGTTGTGGATCTGTATGTTCATTGTCATATGCTGTAAGAAGAAGCTTCTCCGAGGAGGGCTGAGAGATGCACTGATCTGTGGGTGTAGCAGTATGTCATTAGGAGTTATTTTATTGTCTTGTGAATTTAGTAAGATAATAGTAGTAGATTTTCCCATAGGGCCTATCACCAAGCTACTGTCATATATGGATTCCATTTCATAAAGCAGGCCTTTAATCCAGTTTTAAAAAAAAGTGGTTAGTTACTCCTATAACATTTGTGCCACTATTGTACCTGTGGATATATCTTACAGGGAGGTGGCTATTGTAACTTGGAGGGTTCAGAGCTGACTGAGATTGATGACTACTTTTTTTTTTTAATTTTAATGGTATTTCATAACAGACTATAGTAAATGTTTTATAGAAACATTTGTTACACAAAGGTCCTTCCATTTTTTCTCTGCTCCCCCCCACGACTTCCTCTCCCACCTCCCCTTCTCTCCTCTCCCATGGTCCCCATGTTCCCAATTTACTCAGGAGATCCTGTCCTTTTCTACTTCCCATGCAGATTAGATATATGTATGTCTCTCTTAGGGTCCTCTTTGTTATCTAGGTTCTCTGGGATTATGATTTGTAGTCTGGATTTTCTTTGCTTTATGTCTAAAAGCCACTTATAAGTAAGTACATATGATATTCATCTTTCTGGGTTCAGGTTACCTCACTCAGTATGATGTTTTCTAGTTCTATCCATTTGCCCACAAATTTCAAGATGTCATTTTTTTTCTGCTATGTAGTACTCCATTGTGTAAATGTACCACATCTTCCTTATCCATTCTTTGGTTGAGGGGCATTTAGTTTTTTTCCAGGTTCTGGCTATGACAAACAATGCTGCTATGAACATAGTTGAGCACGTGTCCTTGGGGTACAATTGATCATCCTTTAGGTATATACCCAAAAGTGGTATTGCTGGGTCTTGAGGTAGGTTGTTTTCTAATTTTCTGAGAAATCTTCATACTGATATCCAAAGGGACTCTACCAGTTTGCTCTCCCACCAGCAATGGAGGAGTGTTTCCTTTACCCCACATCCTCTCTAGCATAAGTTGTCATCAGTGTTTTTGATCTTGGCCATTCTTAACAGGTGTAAGATGGAATCTCAGAGTTGTTTTGATTTGCATTTCTCTGGTGACTAAGGATGTTGAGCATTTCCTTAAGTGTCTTCCAGCCATTTTAGATTCCTCTGTTAAGAGGTCTCTGTTTATGTCTGTACCCCATTTTTTTTTATTGGATTATTCTTTTGATGACCAATTTCTTGAGTTCTCTGCATATTTTTGGAGATAAGCCCTCTGTCCTATGTGGGGTTGGTAAAGATCTTTTCTCAGTCTGTAGGCTGCCATTTTGTCTTGTTGACCATGTCCTTTGCTTTACAGAAGCTTCTCAGTTTCAGGAGGTCCCATTTATTGTTTCTCTCAGTGTCTGTGCTCTAGTAAGGGGCCTGGCTGCCCAACAGCTCAGACCTGAAATAATCACACAGAAACTATACTATTTAAAATACTGATTGGCCCATTATCTCTAGCTTCTTATTGGCCAACACTTATATCTTAATTTAACCCATTTCTAGTAATCTGTGTATTGCCACGTGGCTGTGGCTTACCAGGTAAAGTTTCCAGCCTCTGCCTTCAGCAGGGCTGTATGACTTCCTTCCTGACTCCGCCTTCTTTCTCTCAGCATTCAGTTTAGTTTTCCCCGCCTAGCTCTGTTCTACCCAAGCCAGTTTTCTTTATTCATTAATGGTAAGTACAGCATACAGAGGGGAATCCCACTTCACTGTTCTATTTGTGTTATATTTAGGAAGTGGTCTCCTGTTCCAATGCATTCAAGTGTACTTTTCAATTTTTCTTCTATGAGGTTCAGTGTAGTTGGTTATATGTTGACGTCTTTGATCCATTTGGACTTGAATTTTGTGTATGCTGATAGATATAGATCTATTTTCATTCTTCTACATGTTGATATCCAGTTATGACAGCACCATTTGTTGAATATGCTTTCTTTTTTCCATTTCATATTTTTTGCTTCTTTGTCAAAAATCAGGTGTTCGTAGGTGTGTGGATTGATGTCAGGGTCTTCAGTTTGGTTCTGTTGGTCTTCCTGTCTGTTTTTATGCTAATACCAGGGTATTTTCAGTACTGTAGCTCTGTTTTAGAGTCTGAAATCAGAGATTGTGAGGCCTGTAGAAGTTCCTTTATTGTTCATGATTGTTTGTCTATCCTGGGTGTTTTGCTTCCCATATGAAGTTGACTATTGTTCTTTTAAGGTCTGTGAAGAATTTTTCTGGGATTTTGGTGGGCATTTCATTGAATCTGTAGGTTGCTTTTGGTACAGTTGCCATTTTTACTACGTTAATTCTACCTACCCAATAGCATGGGAGATCTTCCCATTTTCTGGTGTCAGTTTCTTTCTTCAAAGATTTAAAGTTCTTGTCATACATGTCTTCCACTTGTTTGGTTAGACTTACTCCAAGATATTTTTATGCTATTTGTGGCTATTATGAAGTGTGATATTTCTCTGATTTCTTTCTCAGCCCATTTATCATCTGTGTAAAGGAGGACTACTGATTTTTTTTAGTTAATCTTGTATCCTGCTACATTACTGAAGGTGTTTATGTGTTGTAGAAGTTCCTTGGTAGAATTTTTGGGGTCACTTATGTAAACTATCATATCATCAGCAAATACTGAGAATTTGACTTCTTTTCCAATTTGTATCCCCTTGATTTCCTTTTGTTGTCTTATTGCTCTAGCGAGAACCTCAAGTACTATATTGAATAGGTATGGAGAGAGTGGACAACCTTGTCTTGTTCCTAATTTCAGTGGGATTGCTTTGAGTTTCTCTCCATTTAGTTTGATGTTGACTGTTGACTTGCTCTTAATTGCCTTTGTTATGTTTATGTATGTTCCTTGTATTCCTGATCTCTTTAAGACCTTTAAATGATTACTTTTCTTATAGCTCCTTCCAGAACTTTGTCAGCAGGGGTGAAGCTTTTAGTTGAACTAACTAGCTCTGTTTTTATGGTCTATGGCATAAACATTTGGTGTTTTCAGCAAGAGAGTGTTCCTTTTAAGTTTTGGAGTGTAAAGAGAAATATCAAGATGCAAAAAGTCAGTGTTCTATTGCTGTGAAGAGATATCATTACCATGGCAACTCTTATGAAAGAAAACATTCAGTTGGGGCTGGCTTACAGTTTCAGAGATTTTGTCCATTATCAGCATGGCAGGGATCATGGTGGGATTCAGGCAGACATCATGGTGCTGAGAGTTTTACATCCAGATTCACAAGGAGCAGTACAAGAGAGTGATGACTGGCTTGAGATTTTGACACCTCAAAGGCCACTCCTAGTGACACACTTCCTCTGAGAAGGTCATGCCTACTCCATGAGGCCACACCTCCTAATCCCTCTAAAGTAGTTCCACTCCCTGATGACTAAGTTATCAAATACATCTGTGGGGGCATTCTTAATATCGGCAAGACAATCAGTAATTTCTGTTTAATTTTTACTTGTACATCAGTATAAATGTTTCCTGTTTGCACAGACAATTTAGAATCTTAGTATGAATATGTTCTTTACTCTCTCAGTATTTATGGAAGTCTCTTATTAAGTGTGAGTCACTCTTTGGGCTATGATACTATAGAAAATATATTGATTTAGTAACATAACCTAAGTGTATGCCCTGATTCTTTTATTCATGGGAGAAAAATTGATTTGTCAGCTTTGTTTTAGGTAATTTTAATTGTTTCCTGGGTATTTTTTTGATCAAGATAAAATAAAAAGCTTGAAAAAAAAGCACTGCTTACTTATAAAGCATAGTAATATAAGTTAGAAGAAGGCAACCCTTTAGTTCTTTCCCAGTGTTTCCCGATATTACTTTTAGACTTAACTATCTGTACGACATTGTCAACATACTTTGTAATATAAATGATTTGAAGATTTTTCTCTTTAATTCTTTTTATTAGATGCAATGCAGGCATTTTTGAGTTGTTCTTTTAATGAATTTAATAAGAGCAGTAGCTACATTTAGATTTGATCAATTTGTATGTTATTATATGCACTGTTATGTGACACAGTGCTAAGAATGGAGTATTAACTAGATTTGGAGTGTGATGCCTCTTGCTCTGCACTCAAAGGATAGACCTTGTTTTTCTATTGATTGCCTATTTGTAAGATAGATGTGAAAAACAAATCTTGTAGTTTCTCAGAAAGTTAAATGAAATCTTGTCTTTTCCCTCTTTGGCATAGTCTTTGTAACACCAAAATGATTAATGTATGTCCAGCTGTGCTACTGTCTAGCATCTTATAATGTTTTCTGAACTCAGTATTGTTAGAAATAATCCTCTTAATATCTTCAACTATAGGTTTTCAGTTGGTAAACAGGACCAGTTTCACAAAGTGGAAATTTGATTCACTTCTTAACCTGTCATATTGCCAAATACTATAGCACTAATAATCCTCAACATCTCAACAAGGATGTATATTGTGGGACTTTTCAGGCCCTACATAGTCTTATAGATAAGTACCCCCACACATACACTCCACCCCTGGATAATGTGGAGAATTTAAACTTATTACAATGATTTGTTTTAGTAATTTCTTGGCTTACAGTTTTTATATATTTTTTTAATTTTGTCTAATTAAAGCATGGTCTCTTAATACTGGTCAGGACGATGGGCATGGGCCAGGTATATACTCAGTGTTCTCTGAGAATGGCACTGAATTAGACTAGTCAGGTGCTCATAAAGGTCAAATCCACAAGGCTATACACTTCCAGCTTTTGTCCAATCAGGGGCACGCACACACCCTGACTACTTCCTGCCTACAGATCTCCCACCTATGTGTGATCAAACACATCCTGTGCAGTTGGGGCAGCAAACCTTGTTTACCAAAATGCAAACATGTGGCTTGTTATCTAATATAAACCACAACCCCATGCTTTCCAGGATGTTACCTGTCCTTGGTCAAGAGGGGCTTACAGGTTAACATTAGCCCTCACAGTGTGCCATGGTTTCTTTTTCTTTTTCTTTTTTTTTTTTTTTTACAGTTTTTATATGAGACATAATCAGAGATTGGCACACTCTTTGTTTGCCATTAAGGAAAGCTGTAAATCATTGAGTATCCATACATAGAGTTGTAAGTCATGGTTGAGGAACAGTCAGTCATTAAAACAAGTTGTAAAGAAAGATGGTGATCAGTAAGTAAGGCCAATGTTTGAATAGTGGATCTTTCACTTAGTATCAGTTTTGTGTAAAACACATTATAATTCGATTTCTATTTCTAGTCACAGAGATAAAGAGGATAGTATGGAGCTAAGTACTTGTCCCCTCCAGATTTCATTTGGTTTGATTTTGTTCTCATTTGTTCTCCTCAATTCTTTGTAATGGATTCACTTTCTTCTTGTTGACATAATGCATTAAGACTATTGTTGAATTTAGAATGTCTTTATGAATGCAGTTAACACCTAGGTCTGCCAGTTTTACTAGTTAGATCTTAACATACTAACAAAAAACTAATAGGAAGCAACACATATCCATCAGAGAATAAGCATATTTTAAAATGTTTATATTTTTAGAATCCAAACCCACTATTAGATCTGCTGGTTCTGACAGAGTCACAAGAGCAAGAAGAAACAGATCACGTCCGGACTGCAGTCAGACAGCAACTCCAGAAAGAATTGATTGCTCTTCTCAATTCCTTGTTGCTGGTTTTCATGACAGTCACGGACAGGTACCATTTGTGTTGTTTGCCATTTGGTTTCATTTATATAAAGCATGCTTTTCTTCTATTTCTAAGATTTCTTAGTTCTTTCTTTCTTGACCCTGTGTTCTTTAAATTAAGAGGTATTCATCAGATAGGCTTAATCTGTTTGTGTTTCCGGTAGAGCCTGGTTGTAATTTCTTGATCTTCTTTAATATACTACACATGTATGCATATGTGTTAGAGGAAAAATAAAATTATTTTCCTCTGTTCTCACACCATGGTCAACATATAGTACTTTTGACTCTTAGAAGTTGCTTTTCTCCTTACCAGGAAACAAATAGTTCTTTACCAGTGACTAACACTTGGTTTTGTCTATTCAGTTTAATATGACACAGTCTACCTGGAAATTCCATCCGTCTCATAGGTTTAAGGCTTAGTCTTAAGAATGTCCTTTTCACTCTCACCCTCTGATGCTCAGGTCCTAGTTGTTCTGCCTATTCTGGGAGACCAGTTGTCATGTAGAATATTGTTGATCTCTTGTAGGGTTGTTTAGTTAACATGAGTGACTCATAGAATTTGTGGATACAGTTACCTACATTTGCTGATTTATTAAAAGATTTATGACAAAACATATGGATGGAAGGATATACAAGGAGTACTGGAAGAGTGCGGAATGCAGTTTACATGCCTTCTCTGAGTGCTTCACCCTTGAGGAACAATCCCATGTTCAGCTATTCACAGACTCTCTAAACCTAGTCCTTTGGGTTTTTTTGGAGACTTGATATGTATGATTGTTAATGATTAGGTAGGAAACCCAACACAGCAAATGTGTTATAATATTCTTAGCCTTTCTCTGAAGTCTTCCTCCCTGCATGGTATGAGGCTGAAAACTTTAGAAAGAGGACTCTTAATATCTGCTATTAGACAAGGATAGGTCAGAAAATGTCTTCATTGATTTTGATACATGGCCTCACTGTGTTGTTTAAGCTGGTCTGCAACTCCCTGGGCTCAGGCAATCCTCTTCCTCAGCTTACTAAACAGCAGTGATTTTTTTTTTCTTCCTATGTGTCTCCATGACAAAAGAGAATGGGAAGATTAACATTTATGTCACTTGCCTTGGGGAAAAGAAGTACTAGTTTCTTTTACTGTCTCACAGAGGGAGTTATGAGCAAGAAATTGCAACTACAAAACAACAACAAAAATAGCAAAACTAAACTACTTTGAAGCCATGTGTGTACCTTGCATTTCAAGCCATGTGCAAACCCTACACTTCAGACCGTGTGAGCATCCTATATTTCAAGCCATGGGTGCACCCTACATTTTAGGGAACATGTGCACCCTACACCTCAAGCTATGTGTACTCCCTACATTACAAGGCATGTATATACCCTACATCGCAAGTCATGTGTACATACATCTCAAGGCATGTGTGCACACCCGTTGTAGTTTCTTGCCTAAACTACTTATTCTTTCTTAAGTTCCTATATACCTATCAGAGCAATTATACCTATTTTTATGACTATGATTATTTTTATATGGATGATTTTAAATATATATTTATAATTTTGAATTTTAAAAATTAAAAATTAAGATAAAAGTTAAGATATATTTAGCCACTTTAAATACACATTTGAGTCTTTAGGATGGCTTATAGGATAAAGATGATTGGTATCTAAACCTGTCAACCTGACTTTTATCCCTGGTTTTCATGGTGGAAGGAGAGAACTGAAGTTATTCTCTGACCAACAAATGTGGTATGTATGTGCTGGTACCCAAGTACACCATACCACACTCAAACACCAAATACATACCAAACACATTTCACACACAACAATCCCCCCACATGCGTGTGCACACACACCAAAAACACTGTACATGCAAACACATATACACATACAATACACCACATATACACCACAGCAATCTCAATGCAATAGTAAAACGTTAAAGCACACATTTGAGTGATTTTTAATATCTTTGGATATTATGCAATTTCACTATTTTATGTATATATAGGCTTTGTGTATTATTGCTTAAATTCATTACTAATATGTTTCTTTTAATATTGTTTTAAATATGATTATTTAATGTTCCCTTTAGCTCAGTGTTCCGTTTAGCTTATTCTAGTTTGCAGAAACAACAGATTTTTGTATGTTGATCTTGGGCCCTATAATTTTGGTGAATGTATTTATTAGTTTAAATAATTTCTAAACAACATTATGCTATCTTCAAATGGAGATCACTACTTTTTTTCATACTTAAATAGTGTATTTTTTCTGTGTACTTGCTTTGGCTGGAAATTCTACTGTGATTCTGAATAGCAGTAGTGAAAGGATGCCTCTTTCCTTATTTTGTTATTTTATGTGAATTTTTTCCTTACTATTTGTAGTTTGTTAGTTGTTTTAAATGTGTTACATTGGATTGGACTTTTGTATATTGTATACAAATTTTGTGTATTGATAGAAATTTGAGATTAATTTTGTTAAAACATACTGTATACACATTTCTAATCTTGTTCAAGGTATTGTACCTATATAACTAAACAATGTAATGCTAATTTCTACTACTTGAAATTTATTATTACCAACTGTTTAAGACAATAAGGATATTCAGGTTAGTAATTAGTCATCTATTATAATTGAACTTGTAGTCACATTAGATATGTTTCCAAAGTCAAACAAAGATATATTTTAGATAGGTCATCTTCAAACACTTCAGAGACCTACAAAATATGCCATTTAAGATGTTTTAATAACATAGGCTCTTTTTTATGACAATGAGGTATGTCTCCTCCTGGCAGTACCATTCTCCTTCAGAGAAGATAATGATGCATTTATTGTCTGTATAAATTGTATATAGTTATTGTACTTATTGTATATAGTTTTCTTATATTAGTTATAGACTTCTTTTTATTTTGGACAAAAAGAGGAAATGTAGTAATATTTCATTTGGATTTTAATAAATAAAGCTTGCCTGAAGATCAGAGAGTAAAACAGTCCCACTGGTCAGCCTTATAGACCAGGCAGTGGTGACACACACCTTTATTCCCAGTAGCAACACTAGTTTGCCATAGAAACTGGGCGGTAGTGGTGCATGCCTTTAATCCCAGTCCTAGAAAGGAATATAAGGTGGGAGGAGACAACTGTAAGAGACCAGTCTCATTCTGAGGATTCCTGGAGACAGGATCGCCATTTTGGTCTGAGGTAAAGGTAAGAGCCAGTGGCTGGCTGTTTTGCTTTTTTGACCTTCAGGTTAAACCCCAATATCTTTCTCTGGATTTTTATTAATTGTACTACAATTACTGATTATAGGACTCTAAAACTGACAAATTTGACTGTATCACTATCTATTCCATCAGATATATCTCTTCTAAGATCATCATTTTACGTATCTTCCACTGGTGAACTGTTAAAGCATTTTAGTAGCACAAAGAACTTACACTAAGGCCAAGTTACTTAAACAAGTTTACTTCCTCCAAGGTCAACCACAAATCAATTTAAAACTACTTACAATATCCCTATCTTTTTTAACATTCAAACTTCCTTTTCTCCCTGCGCCTCTTGCTTACCACATAACCACCATGCTGGGTGGTACCCAGATGACTACCCCAGAGATTAGCAATATAATATCCACTGCTTTTTGCTAATAAGAACAAAGTTTGCCTTGTGGAATTTTTATTTCACCTTCCTAAAACACAAAGCACTGTAGTGCTTATATCACCTTTAAAATCACCTTATATACCTTCCTTTTTCCTAGCTGCTTTTTATTGCTATCACGGTTAAACCCAACAGCATAACTAATAACTTTAACATGAAGAAAAAGATACATAATGAAAATGAAGTGTTCTCATAGAGAGTTCTTTTATTAAAGACCCATCCTACACTTAACTGATATTTTCAAATAAGATTTTTTTTGGTAACAGTTTAGTGCGGTGATTTTGTTTGTGCTTTAACAACTAAAGCCTGAAGATGAGAGTGCAGAGCTAGCCGCACAAGTTAGCCATAGAGACCAGGCAGTGGTGGCTCACACCTTTAATCCCAGCACTTGGGAGACAGAGGCAGATGGAGCTCTGTGAGTTCATGGCCACCCTGGGCTCTACAAGATTGAATCAGTCTCAAAGAGAAACAGAGCCAAGTGGTGGTGGCTCACATGTTTAATCCAGCACTAGCGGGGTAGAGATGGAATGTGATATGGATGGGCTTTGAGAGGAATAGAAGGCAGGCAGAGACTTGAGCTCAGTATTCAGTCTGAGGTTTCCTAGAGATGGCATTCCGTCTGAGGACTTGTAAAGACAGGATGCTCCATTTGGTCTCAGGATTTCATAGAAGTATGTAAGCAGAGACTGCACAATTGTTTCCTGGCCACCTAGACCTAAATAATTACACAGAAACTATATTAATTACAACACTCTTTAGCCAATGACTCAGGTGCATTTCTAGCTAGCTCTTATATCTTAAATTAATCCATTTCTATTATTTCATATTATTTCACCATGAGGCTCGTGGCTTGTTACCTTTTGCTTCATGGGGAGCTACATGGCATCTCCCTGACTTTGCCTACTCTCTCTCTCTCTCTCTCTCTCTCTCTCTCTCTCTCTCTCTCTCTCCATATATATATATATCTCCTCCAGCCTGGCTATATTCTGCCCTGCCATAGGTCAAAGCAGCTTTATTCACTAGCCAATAAAGGCAACACATATACAGGACATCCCACCCACATCAGAGGTAAGAACTAGTAGCTGGCTATTCTGTCTCTCTGATCTTTCAGTTTTCACCACCTAATGTCTGATTCCAGGTTTTTATTATTAAGATCAATTAAATTCATGCAACAGTTTAGTGTAACTGGATGGAGGAGTAAACTCATACTTTATGGTAAATGTGCTTTTTGCCAACTAAATCCAACATGCGCTATTTTGAAACTTACTTATCAATGTCTCTGTGGTACTGTTCAATAATTTTAAATAAAATAACGATCAGTATGCATTTGTGACTATATATCTACTTGCTCCCTTTCTTAATCTGACAAGGCCTTTTCATGTAACTCTGATTCTAAAGGTGTATATACAGACATTTAGGACTGTGTGGTTTGACTGTACAGTCTTTATTCACATTTGCTCTGCTTCCTTCAACTCTCTTTATTGCTATACTTCTCAGCGTAAATATATCCCATTGTATTTAAAGAATAAATATATTTTGAAAATTCATTTAGAAAAAGACAGGAATACATTTAGACAAGAGTTCTTGTTGTGGCTATCTGATAATAATGGGTAAGAACTTGAGTAAAATGTGAATCAGACTAAAAGCTTAAAAGGAAAGCCATGGAGGTGAGATGATTCAGGAGACAACTCAGCCACAAAGTAATCAATAAAGACATAGGAAAAGGGGATTTAAAACTAGTAGTTGCTTTCTAAAAGTAGATTTAATAATCTACCTTTTTATCTTACTGTATCTTTTTTTCTTTTCAGAGTAAATTCAATAATCTACTCTTTTATCCTATCATATCTATATCCCCTTTTTTCTTTTCAAAAGAAGAACTTTGAACCTAATTTCCTTTGTTTAGTTTTTTTCCTGACCATTACCAATAATAACTTGTAACCACACACCCCCAAACAATGACAAATATCCATATTCCATTGAATGACCAAAACCCACCACCCTACCTCTTGGGAATGTGGGCGTTGTATTCTTAAATTTACTACCTGCTGTCTGGGGGTGATGGTATCTTTAGAGGATCATGAAAGGAAACATTTGGGTTATTTGTCAAGCCTTGGAAGAGGTAGCTGTATCATTTTTTTTTTTTTTTTTGTCTAGTCTGTGCGTAATGGAAAAGTGCAGGACTTGTCTCAAGTCCTGGCTAAAGTAGTCTGTTAGGCTGGAGTATCTCAGCTAGCCACCTTGAAATTATTCTGAGCAGTTTGTAATTCAAAGCCAGTTTTAAGTGGTGCTGTCAGCTGAATGGCATCATTATGAACCAGGTGGAATTGTTGTGGGGCCCCATCTTTCTGAAGACTTCAGAGATTACTGTAGGAAAATTTATTGTTCTCTATGGAAAACTTAAACATTATTCATATCAAAACGGAAAGTTTTAATTTTGATAGACATATATTCAGAGAAAAGCACCGTAAAGATGAAAAGCAGTATGGGGAGAAGTAGAATTTTTGAAAACAGAGTTTCGATAACCTTAGTCCCTAGTTTTTTATTTTCCTTCTGTCCTATACCAGGTGGCTCTCCTGATGTGAGAAACTCTTGAGTTTTTCTTTTAACAACATGCTTGGATTTAGAAAAGGAGAGAGCCACAGTTCAACTTTAAAGTCAGCTTTGATTTTTAAGTGAGTCAGGACTATCATTATATTGAGAAGTAAGGAGATATGTATATTTAGGTTGGGAAATTTTACCCTGCAGAGAATCTTGGTATCATAGATCAGATTTTTTCCCCCTTTGGCTTGGTGATTCTTTCTAGATAGCTATCTTTTCTCTTTAGGCGTCTAGATGTCCATGGTCTCTTTAGTTTTTGAAGATGGGTATTTTCCTGCAAAGACAAGAACAGAACCCCGCCCCAACCCTTATGAGATTTTCTTACAGTTTGTAGGATTGTCACCTCTTTGTATGAACTGTCATTTTTCTTTATCCAGAAGTTTCTCTTTTTTCGAGCAGAATCTTGATTAAGTTTGATGGTATCCTTAACTTTTCTTCTGTGGAAACAAGAGAAAATCTTCTTTCCTAGCATAGCAAATCTCCTGGTTTCCATTCTGAGGTCAATACATCCTTGAAGTATACCAGCTGTGTTAATTCAGAACATTTTTCTATTGTCCAATATCTCTCTGCAGCTGTTGTTTCTTTCTTATTAGCCTTAAGGAAATTCAAGATTAATAAAGCATTGTGCCATCTATATCTGGTGGTATTTATCATCCCTTTCTGTTTATTTAATATATCCTTTAGAGTAATATTGAACAAATTTCAGGCTTCATTTAGTAGTTTGTTGTATAAGGTTTTAAATCTGGGATTATATTTCTGAATGCATGCCTTGGCACTTAAGTTTATGAATTTGTTCTTTAGTAGAACATGTTCTATTTATGACAGTTTTGCTTATTTGTCTAGATTTTTAGGGGAAAAGGTAAATTTTAATTAAAAGAAAATACTTTTATGTCAGTGATTTAAGTGTAATATTAATATATGCAATTTAAATTCATGAAATGTGTATCATCATAATTTTGGCTTTCTAGGGTGGCAGTGTTAATGATATCTTCTTATATTTTATTTTCAGCATACTTGTTACTTTATTCTCCTGCCTTATCTTTGTTGATACTTTTTCTATGAGTCCTTTGAAAAATCTTACTTTCAGAAGGAATATTTTCTACCATCTTGTCTAATTCATACATTTTTAATGTAGTGCACCATCAGAAACCTTCTGAGCAGCCATGACAGCACCCTGAGCCCTTGCTGTGGTTTTCCTCTTTTTCTATGACTAGGAAATGCTTGGAACTTTTTTACGTCTTCCAAACCCAGCTGTCTCTGAAGCTGCTCCAGTGCCTCCGAGTCACAGATGCTCCTCATTTCTATGGCTTGCCTGCCTTGGAGCGAACCTTAGGAGGAATGGCTCACCTCACCGCTTTTCCTGGGTGGAGTGCACACTCTCCTCTCTCAAAGCCACTTGAGATTTGTGGGAAGTACTTGTCGGGCCTCCTGGAGGTAAGTTAGAATGACAACTCTAACACCTAGATACTGTTTATTGATCATTTTTCTTATTTCCATGTCAGGAACAAATGCAGTATATATTGTTATATTTAAGATAGATTATAGTACAGTAAACGTATAACTTATAATGGTAAAATGTTTTAATGTTTTTAAACAAATGTGAGCTTATATATGCATATTTTCATTTTGAAGAAAAACTAAGAATTATCCTAAGTCTCTTTATGGAAGTGATTTGGTTTTTTCACTTATTTGATTTAGCCTGCTAACGTTTTGTTTTCACTTTCTCTGGGTGTTGGGGCAGGATGTGGTGGGCGGTCATGCATGCCACAGCACAGGTGTGACCATCAGAGGACTTACAGTAGTCCTTTCTCTCCTGGTACCATGTGAGTCTTAAGATGGAACTTGGTTCACCAAGCTTGGTAGCAATCACCCTTACCTTCTAAACTATCTAACCAGTCCTGCTTAAAATGTGTAAATTGTGAAATATAATACATTACCGGAAAATACACAGAATTAAACAACTATCCCAGTGAGTTATTACATAATTAAAACACACTTGATTGCCCTCAAGTCTCCCAATAGAACCTAGCTGACAGTTCTGGCAACATCAAACATGTTCATTTTGGAAACCTTCCCCAAAGGCTTTTGATTCTTAGTACTCTTTTTCTCTTCTTCATTCTTGATAGTTTTACTATTTAACTCATGTCTGTATTCAAAATATTTTCTGAATTTTTTTAATGTGCAAATGGAACCATTTGTTTGGATTGGTTTCTTTCAACAATATCCTTAGGACATTTATTCATTTGGTTGCTTGTAGGTGGGGTTTGAAATTTTTTATCGTAATCTACATACTACAACAATGAATTACATTTAGTGTTTTGATGTTTGTGTTGCTGTGAACATTATTGCCTTGTGGTGAAAATGAGGATGTTATATATATTTTAATAATTTTTCTCATTTATATTGATTTATGAAATTTTAATTTTTATTTATTCACTGTCTGTATTCATCCACTTTGTTTCCAGTTTCTAATCAAATGCTTTTAATCCTTCACTTATTGATAGATTTTGTTTATGAAATTATTCAGGCCTGGAATGTTCTATTTGGGAAGATTATGTTGAGTTGACTTTTTAGTAGATCTATAATTATGTAACTAGAATATTTTTATGTTTGTCTTAGTGTATTTTGTCAGAATTAAAAATTTTTTATCTAAATTTTCAAAATCATTATCTATTATTCATTTCTTAATTATCTGCTGCATCTATAGGTTCCTGCTGTCCAGATATAAATTATACTTTGAGAAAAGTTGGTATTGATCTGATGATGTTTGTAACTGCTGAGAAAAGGGTGGCACACCCTGTAAGTGTTGGGATATAATGCATATGTTAAGAGTTTTAGATTTTGATACAATGAAAAAGTTTTAAGAGGTGCTCTAAACTAGCTGAAGAAACATCTTCAACTCACCTAAATAAATAAAAGGCTATACCCTTTGGGAGCATTATTATTCATAAAGCATTATAATTTATCCTGACAAAAAAGTTTGGCTCCAAGACACAGAGCCCAAAAGTATCTCTCTCCCCTAATCTCTTTCCTTCGCAGAGATCAGCAGTCAATGATGGGTTTGAAGTTTCTCCCTTTCAAAAACTTACGACAGGAAGTTACAAATATGCCTGACTTCCAAGGATGGATAATTTTGGGTAAAGGGAGAAGTCTTTGCCCAAGGTAGATGTGATCCTCTGTCATGTTGCAGAAGCACAGGTTTTTATTTTAAAATTATTAAGAGAGAGTGAGTTGTGGGCAATGCTATCCAGGCCACATGTTTCTGCGCTATGCTGGCAGCCAGGCTCTCAGGCCACAGGAGCAGCTGAGGTGCTGAAAGCCCTTACAGATGGCTGTCTCCTGAGCTCAGGATGTGCTGATGTTCTGCTCCCTTCTTTGTAATTATGGGGACCACCTGGGAAGAGGTGTTAATCCAAGCTAGTGACAGAGCTGCAGATGTGACTTTAGTCCTGCTACCACAGAAACAGGATGCTAATGAACTTCCCCCTCAGTTTACCTTTGGAGATAAAAGCTGTTTGGAGAATAAATGCAGGTGATCTTCAGGATTTGAATAAAAAAAATGTTTTATTTAGTATGTATACAGTGTTCTGCTTCCATTACTGATGGTTGTGACCTACCATGCGGTGCTGGGAACTGAACTCGGGACCTCTGGAAGTGGTGCTCCTAACCTCTGAGCCATCTCTCTATTTTTTTTTT